>JACXGM010008169.1:0-13342 GCA_016801145.1 Umbra pygmaea
GCAAAGGGTAAAGGTACTTTATTTGTCACATACACATACATGTAGCGAAATTCTTTCTCTGCATTTAACCCATCCCTCAAGGGAGCAGTGGGCAGCCATTTACAGCGCCCGGGGACCAACTCCAGATTTAAGCCAGTGCTTTCGTCAGGGGCACTGACTGGAGAACTTAACCTGCATGTTTTTGATGGTGGGGGAAACCGGAGCACCCGGAGGAAACCCACGCAGACACAGAGAGCTATCTTTATGAACAGTAGTGTGTAATCACTGGGTTAAACTGTATTCTACCTTTTGTAACGTGTAAAGATTTAAAAACATTCTGGTGACATAATGTGTCCATCTTTAAATGCAGCTATTTTTCATGGCGACAGTAGATAATGTCAAAGCCCTAGTGGAACGCTGGCTGAATATTTCATTCTAAATAATTTTTCAATACTAGTGGCAGACAATGGTTTAGACATTGACATGGACAGAAAAAAAGGACAATTGGACATGAATAACATCAGGAGGAACTTAATTTTCCACAAATCAATGCAGTCGTTGATGTTTTGTTGGTTGTATTCTGTATTTCAGTCATCTTATTAAGATAATTGGAATGTTTGAGTTTCTGACACAAATGGCTAATTGCTATGACCCTAATTGCACTGCTAAATATATTGCCATTGCTTAGAGAAAACAGGTTTCATTTCTGACTGAAGACTCTATATTCATAATTAAATTATGACAGCAGGTTACTGTCTGAGTACCCCTAACCCATGTTCAGTGTCTTGAGTACCCCTAACCCATGTTCAGTGTCTTGAGTACCCCTAACCCATGTTCAGTGTCTGAGTACCCCTAACCCATGTTCAGTGTCTGAGTACCCCTAACCCATGTTCAGTGTCTTGAGTACCCCTAACCCATGTTCAATGTCTTGAGTAACCCTAACCCATGTTTACTGTCTGAGTACCCCTAACCCATGTTCAGTGTCTTGAGTACTCCTAACCCATGTTCAGTGTCTTGAGTACCCCTAACCCATGTTCAGTGTCTGAGTACCCCTAACCCATGGTCAGTGTCTTGAGTACCCCTAACCCATGTTCACTGTCTTGAGTACCCCTAACCCATGTTCAGTGTCTGAGTACCCCTAACCCATGTTCAGTGTCTGAGTACCCCTAACCCATGTTCAGTGTATGAGTACCCCTAACCCATGTTCAGTGTCTGAGTACCCCTAACCCATGTTCAGTGTCCTTGTCAAAGTGCACAGCATGGTTTCACTGGTAGCCATTCAAACACAAGCCCCAACAGTAGACCCAACCATTAACCTCTAGAGGGCACCGTCACCTGGGAAAGATGATGGTTTTCCGCACATTAACAACTACATTAGCATTCAGAGCCTGAATGTTTTTGGATTGAGAGGAGCAGGTAGCAGGGTTTGGGCTTTACCCTATCCAGAGCAACGTACAGTGAGTATAGGGACACCCCCTGGAGCAACTTAGGAAGAAGTGCCTTGCCCAAGGACACAACAACATTTGGCACAGTCGGGAATCAAACCAGCAACTGTCCCTAACCGCTGAGCCCTCTGTGCCCCACAGATTAAATATATGTGAAGGTTAAGGGCTCGGTATGTTGACTGTGCCACCAGGACACTCTTTATTGGTGCTGGGTTTCTTAGCTCCTCCTCCATGATTTAGAATTGCAGGCTGTTCACTGCTCAGGGACCCAATGGTGCTTCTGTGTAGCCGTGTATGAAGGGCCTGCGTGTGGACTGATTACCATGGTAATAGAATATAGGGAACCGATGGGTTACAGGCCCCTTGTTTTTTCCATGGCTGTGTGACCTAACTATGATTAAACTCCTCATCCAGTTTCTCCTGGATAGATGATTAGTTCTGAAAAAACTCAGGGTATTTTCGGTTCCATCTGGTGTTTTAGAATATACCAAATGTACTTTTGTGTAATAGGCTAAGCTTGGAGATGAATTAATCTACTAAATGGGGTACTTCCCACATTATTCATGCTAAATCTATGGCAGTAGTAAAGCTTCAAGGTTCTTTAGTTTTTTCATTGACAATCTCTCATCAAACGCTTTGAAAATGTCAGTCCTTAATGGCAGTTTCTCAGTAACCACCAAGGACACTTCTAGTAATAACCTCACAATAACACCACCTGTTATATGCTATGTAGCAATTCATATCCATCAAGGGAATTTGGCAGTTACTGGAAGTCACTGATACTATGTATTCATTACTTTTCAAAGGTTATATGCAAGTTTGTATGTGTCACTGGCCTCATGGTATTATACGCAGCAGGCATATGATCATATTTAAGAGTGGACGTTCAAAAGATCTGACAGTTTTATCAGGTAACTACAACACATAATACTATAAAATGAATGTCAAATCAATGTACTTTATAGTTTAATCCCTTTGCGCCATAACATGCACTTTTGCTCAAATCCAGTAGGTGGCCCTCTATAGTAGGCAATACTTAAAAAGAACTGGAATTATTGGTTATTATTACACACAATCTGTGATAAAGCCCATCTTTCTATTCTCGTAGACAGATTTGTTTAATATTTGATGGCAGTTTTTCTGATTGAATTGCATATAAACATAAGAATTGTGTACTGCAAGAGCAAGATTTCAAGCAAGGACCTAATGTATAGAAAAAAATATTCTACAAAAAAAACTGTTGCTTTTGTTAAAGGTTCTTTGCAACCCACCTCACTTTAATGCTGCACGTAATCAATTTCTGCTATTTTTATTATCATGCTCTTCAGATTCAACACAAACATTATGCCGACAGATACCAAATTAATTATTGTAGAGCAGAGCAGGATCAATAAATCTTCCTATTATGATTAAGAAATTACCATTCTATGGACTCCAATTTAAATGGGTAAATTTAGGAACATTAGCGTTTCATTAAACCAAACTGCCTATAACTCTACCAACTAATGTTAGAGGAAAATTACTTAAATATTGAAGTCCCTAATTCTGTCCCCAGTGGCCGACCAGCTGCGGCCAGTGACTGCTCAGTCTAAACATATCCTGAGGACACTTAATGAAATCTATTAAGATTATTATGTATTTTGTGTAACAACATAGTAATAGTATGTGTGCGTATGCTGTATTAATAACCTATAGTTCTATACAGCTCTGGAAAAAAATAACCAAGCTGAGCTGCTTCAATTTTTGCAGCAGGAGTGGCATAAAGTCATCCAACGTTCATGTGAAAAAACATGCCAAGATGCATGAATGCCAATTATTATTATTATTACTATAGTTACTATTATTACAACAAATATTGATTTCTGAACTCTTCCTAGTATTGTGTTGTTTAAGAATGAATATTAACTTATTTTATTTGCATTAATCGAGGTCTGACAACAACACTGCATCTTTTTTGTTTGTTTGACCAGTTTCTGCAAATAAATGCTTTATTTGGAAATAATGTTATTTGGAATTTGGGAGAAATGTTGTCAGTAGTGTATGGGGAAAAAAACTTTAATCTTCCCAAACACACATATCAATAGTAAAACCAGAGACACTGATGATTTTTCAGTGTTCTCTGGAGCTGTACTGTATACTGTACTGTAAGTTCTCCTCAGGCAGACTACTGAGGAAGGATGCTACCTGAGAAAACAGATAAATGCTTTATATTTACAGGAATAAACCTCAGATCAAGTTATTTATTTTTTACATTTTAACACCTTTAAATTATATTATTCTATTACAATCAGAAATAATAGAACATAGCATGATATAACAACATAGCATGGAATAACAACATAGCATGGTATAACAACATAGCATGGTATAACAACATAGCATGGTATAACAACATAGCATGATATAACAACATAGCATGATATAACAACATAGCATGATATAACAACATAGCATGGTATAACAACATAGCAAGGTATAACAACATAGCATGGTATAACAACATAGCATGGTATAACAACATAGCATGATATAACAACATAGCATGGTATAACAACATAGCATGGTATAACAACATAGCATATTATAACAACATAGCATGGTATAACAACATAGCATGGTATAACAACATAGCATGGTATAACAACATAGCATGGTTTAAAGTATTGTGTTGTGGGAACTAGTGTGCTTCTAAAGGACAGACTTCCATTCTACCACAGGGTGGTGCTTTGTGAAATAACATATCCTGTAGAACTATGTGCTTCTGTAGTACAGTGCACTTATTGTGTGCTCCTGCAAAATAATTTACAGTCTCTGTGTTTCACATTTGAACTTATTGCCCTAAGCCATACCCAACACCCCCCTTCTCACAAACACACTTCCCCATTTCTCTTACCTGCTTCCCTCGCTCCTCACCCTCCCCTGACTGCCTCTTGGATCCAAGTCCCTAGGCGGTGGGGGGGACTTGGTGCTCTCCAAGCCTCTGAGGATGTCAGTATTGTAATAGGCTGATTATTCACAGTGTGATCAATGATTTATCCCTACCTATAAACACAGAATCAGGCCAAAGGAGTGTGGAGCAATCCCATAATTTCAAAGCTTCTACCCATCCAAGGACAGCGTTGGTGCGGGGGAGTGTTTTAAGTGCTGCTTGGGTGCTTTTACATGAGACATTCATTCAATCCTGCTCTAAATCTGAAGACGTATGTGATGTAATGACATAACAGCAACCGTAACTCAGGAGGCCCATGTGTAATATCTAGAGCAGGAGTTGAGCTACTCAACATCCCCCTGCCGGTGTCTCCTCCCCCCTGCTGCTGTCTCTGTGACATCCTGGAATACCTCTCATGCTCTTAAAATATTCCTATTGTGTTAATAGAATAATGTACATAGGGTGTTCCAAGAATACTGCTGTTTGCAACTATAGCCTCGTAACTACAATCGCAGCACAGCCGTGGTAAAAAAAAAGGTTGCTGATCACACCCTTTCATTTACAATTGCTTTATACTACAACGGGTTGGTCAAATTAACCATTGTGATTAGTTGAAACATGTTCTATGCAAGCGCAAATTAAGTATATCAATCCGATTTTAAATAGCCATCTCTGTAGTGCATGCTCAAATGCCATAAAGCTATGTTAAAGGAACATTCCAGACACTTTCACACCCCAAAATCATTGTGCAGGTCATGTTTCCAATCTGATCAGACTCTGAAAACATTTTGTTGTACTTCCAAAGACGGACACCGCAAGTGTCTAAAAGAAAAATTATTATAGCTAGATTCAGGGAGGTATTTGGTTGACTTCCTGATATTTCATCATCTTGCCTCTGAATTGAGTTGATTGGAGAATAAAATAGTTCAAGTAACGAAACAAAGCTGGCTAGCATAACCTGTATTGTAGCATATAGTGTATTGTATGTGTATATCCTTGGTGAGATGGTTGACAGAA
The DNA here is from genome assembly GCA_016801145.1 of Umbra pygmaea. NCBI lineage: Eukaryota > Metazoa > Chordata > Actinopteri > Esociformes > Umbridae > Umbra > Umbra pygmaea. The sequence continues at coordinate 5,371 of JACXGM010008169.1, forward strand.
TATTGCCCAGGCTATGATTGGTGGTGTAACCAATCGATTTTGATAGATTTAGATTTTGTCACCTTGATGCTTTATTTGTCACAGATGCTGATGGGGTGCTAACTAGCTAGCTGGCTAGCTAGCATGTATCTTATGTGTTTGGACCATCATGGACCATTCCTCCTTGCAAAACATCTCCAGTTCAATTAGGTTTGATGGTTGCCGAGCATGGGATAGCCCGCTTCAAATCACCCCACAGATTTTCAATGATATTCAGGTCTGGGGACGGGGATGGCCATTCCAGAAAATTGTACTTGTTCCGCTGCATAAATGCCAGAGTAGATTTTGAGCAGTGTTTTGGGTCGTTGTCTTGTTGAAATATCCAGCCCCGGCGTAACTTCAACTTTGCGACTGATTCCTTTACATTATTCTCAAGTATCTGCTGATACTGAGTGGAATCCATGCAACACTCGACTTTAACAAGATTCCCAGTACTGGCACTGGCACTGGCCAGCCAGCCCCACAGCATGATGGAAACTCCACCAAATGTTACCGTGGGTGTTTGTCTTGGAAAACTGTGTTCTTTTGCCGCCATGCATAATGCCCCTTTTTATCTCCAAATAACTAATTGTTAGTCAGTTCCAAATGTGTGTATTTTGTATTTATAACTAGTTTGTTACCTGTTACATCAACAAATAGGATTAGCCTACAAAATTAGTGGTCTGGTGGTTTTCGTGAACAGGGTGGCCTTGGATGGTATCAAATTCCCAGCCGGAATTATTGTTTCTGTCCGCCCCTGATCTAATGCCTTCCTACAATATTAATGTTATTTTCTTAGAATTAATATTTTATATACAATTTATTTTCCCCTTATTTCCAATTTGTACTAAGCTACTGTAATATACAAATGATGGAAAATGTTTATAGTAGGGATTTATTTATGTATTTCAATTCTAAAAATAAAGAGAGAAATCTGTAGCAATCAAAATGTTCCTATTTCCATGCTTTTATCAATTATTGAATGATATATTTGCAAAAACAGAACTTTTCCAACAGCTTCTCTGAAAATTGTGGGCATCATAGAGATTGTGGTAATTAGTTTGTAGCTCAAGGGTTTGGTTGAAACGATAGTTTTCTTTAAGAACACTAACTCTGAAAGGCAGACATGTGATTAAATCTGATCTTACATAGTAATTAAAAGGTACGGGCAAAAACAACAACACCAACATTTAGCTTGCATATGCATCTTTATTGTTTCAGCTCACACAGCTGAGATATTTCATGTTATTTTACTCTTGGTTGTCTACCCACTGCAATGCAAAGGCTCATACCAGCTGATTCTTTAGTGATGTGCACAGCCACATTGTAAAAAACAGGAAGTCTATCATAATAAAAGACAGCGCCACGACGTCAGTTCGGATACAGAAGAATAAAATTGTTGTCATTTTAAGCAGCATTTATTTCTGTTTGTATGTTATTGATGAAAGCAGTGCTGGTGAGTAACAGCAGTCCAATCAAATGCTATGGATTGGAATTGGCCAATGACATGCTCACAACATCTGCCATAGCTAAAATCCTGATCAGAAAGAAGAAGGCAGTGAGGCAGAGGGATGCTACGTAGGGAGAGATGCAGATACAGAGTCATGAGATACAAAAGATATAGATAATAGAAAACATATGGCATAGAACCATTACAATGTAGGGAGTCCTAAAACAGTATGATAAAACCCTTTTCTCTATAGGACAGAATCCTTAAACTGTAGCATAGCACCTTGTAATATAGAAACATTACTCTCTGGGAAGCATTACACTTTAGGACCATATAGTGAAATGTGTTGTGTCTGTTGTTGTTGGTGAAAGTCATACAAAATGGAATGACAATCCTTACAACTGAAGACTACACAATAGGCCTGAGTGAGCTAGTGCTAACAGAATGTAGACCTGATCAAAATAGAGAAAACTCTGTAACCTTTGCAGCAGGGTACTTAGGCTTCAGGGCAGGCATCTTCTCCACAGAGACAGCACTCTTTTCAGTAGTGGGCCTCCTGGAACAATTGTTTTGGTCCAAAGGTCTGTGCCTAAGGCAAGCTCCATTGATCTATGCCAATAACACTGAGATAGAGTGCTGAACTGCAATTGGCAGGCACACATGGCTTTCTCCATTCTTCATATTGAGGATGCATATGTGAGATTTCTGTATATTTGTGTCAATGCATATGTGAGATTTCTGTATATTTGTGTCAATGCATATGTGAGATTTCTGTATATTTGTATATCAATGCATATGTGGAACCTGTGCTTTTCATGCTGATTCCAAAGCATAATTCATTAGACAAAGAAAAGTATTTTTTACATTAACACTAATGTCAAACAAATATAATATTTCATCAGACCAATCATATTGTTTTTTTATGTAATTAATCACAATTTCAGAAAGGGTTCAAATTTGGCTATATAATATATACTGTATATTTTAAATATCAGTGCATAAAACAGGAATAAGAAATGGTGCCCAATAATCAAATACAGTATTACAAGACTGCCATTGTCTGGGATGTGGTGATGAAATATCCATTGCATTTGAATTCTACCATTTTTGGCCTGTGAATACAATTGTGATTGAAAAAATGTAAAAACATCATAGAATTGATATACATTTCATGTGTGCCCATAAAAGAATATGGTTTATGCTTAATGCAAGTCTGGGTAAGACTTGTAGTATGATAGGTAAAATCTTGGGTAATTTGGACAGTATGCAGACCACTCAGAAAATGGTAAATACTTTATATGAAGCATGGATTCTTAACCTGTTGTGATATATCTTAACAATGTTACACAAAGCAATTTGAGTAGGCATTACTTACAAAATGAAAATTTACATATGTGTCTTCAGAGTATTGAGACAACATGACATGACAAGTTGTGTCAGCCGTTATTAAAACCTTTATTTCTTGTTTTACATTATTTAGTTATGTGGTTCACTCATCAGATACATTTTGTACCATAGCTGCCTTTTTGTCAAGGCTATTTTTTTCCTTTTGTAAAGTTATTTTCACCTGCAGCACTTTAGCCAACATGTTAATAATATATAAATTGTAAACCAAGGTGAATTTTGTCCTACAGATGTTTCACAAATGTTGCATAGTTTTATATCATTTAGGCAAGGTGAGGTACAGTAAATGCTCACACACACTTAGATACACTCCAAAACTCTTCAACATATACACACATGCATAAACACACACACACACACACACACACACTCCCCAGGCTTCTGGTAGCTATAACTAGCAGGGCATGATTATATTCTAATCTCAAGTATGGCTGTTGTACTCCACCTGTATCTGATGCACATCAGAATTGACCTCCCTCACTGAGGCTCAGAGAACAACTCTGCATGCTTTCATCCGTCACATTGCAAATAAAGACGCACATTTGGAGGCTCACAGCGTTTATGCTTTTCCTCCTCAGCCAGTGGAGATGTTCTTTAAAGTTATTAAACGAATGAAGACAATCACTCTAAACATTCTTTCCTTGGAATATCCCTAGCTTCTTTATGAAATCATCCAATTTTCCACAACAGAAAATGAGGGGTACGGCTGTTTTGTCATTCAGCGAAAGAATTTGACCAACACACAATAGTGTGAGAATGAGCAATCAACATAAGGTCATTATTATAATTTGTGCATTTCTGTTAAAATACACTATGTTTGTCTTTTGTGATGACATTGTGAGTGTGAATAAAGAGAAACAGTATTGTATTACTGTATAAAAATGACTTTGTTAATACCCTATCACTACTTAATGTCTACTATATTTACTACACTTCATTACCATTCAATCAATCAATCAATCAATCAATCAATCAATCAATCAAATGTTATTTCTATAGCACATTTCATACAAATTAATGTAACACAATGTGCTTTATACAGGAGAGTAAAATATATACAAAACATGTAAAGAACACAAACACACACACGCACACATACACACACTTATAAACTAATTGAACAACAACAAACTCATTCATATACTTTTGTAAAAAATAGGGTTTATAGCTTGATTTTAAAAATAGTTAACGTGGAAGCCTCTTTCAGTTCAACTGGCAGAGTGTTCCACATTATTGGGGCATAGACACAGAAGGCTGCCTCCCCTGTTCTCGAATTGCAGCGAGGGATAGTTAAGAGACCTCTACCTGTGGATCTTAGAGTTCTAGCTGGTTCATATCTCATGAGCATGTCTTTAATGTACTGAGGTGCAAGGCCATTGAGAGCTTTATATACTAGAAGGAGGATCTTAAAATCAATTCTTGCCTTGACTGGGAGCCAGTGTAAATGTTTAAGGACAGGTGGAATGTGTTCAAACTTCTTTGTTCCAGTCAAAACACGTGCAGCTACCAGTACTCCATTAAACTTCAAAATTAACTGTCATTCGGTTGATGCTTCATGGTATTGAGAGTAAGCTACAGTAGATATCTCAGTCTGTCTGTCACCCATAGTATATACCGTATGGCACACATACCTCCTTATTTAAAAAAAATATCTGACTAACTTGTTGGCATAGAGGTCAAAATATTATTATTGGAGACTTGCTATCCAACTTCTGCAATTATCCAATTAGAATCATTGTTTACCTCTCAAACCATCGTCTTCAATGTGTGGGGGAAAATACACTTCAGTCCTTCAAGAGGTTTCTGTGGCCACATATGGAAACAATCCTAAAAGTCTTCTTCAGTTGTCCACATAGTGGAAAACCTTTTATCGTTTCCAGAAGAATTCTGTTTGGTTCCATCAGGAACCCTTTTCGTTACATATAGAAGGGTACATATACTGTACATACAGCTGTTTGAGTATCTGATAAAAAACTGAAACGAATCCCAAACTGGACAATCAGTCATTCAGAGCAAGGTAGTTAACATTACATACTCCCAGGTTGTTGCTTTAATGAGAACGTATTCTCAGTCAACTTGCTTTTCAGTGAAACAACAATTAAACGCTTCAGGAAGGACATTTATGTTTTTCGACGCAGAGAAGCTCTGGTTAAAGTAGTAGACAGTCCGCCAGCGGAGGACGAGATACTCGCTAAGCAGTCTCACATCCTTTACATACACACACTCGCGCTCTACTACAATTAAATGAATGTGAAAGGTCAGGTATAATGCATTTCACTGCATTAGGCACTCTTTCTGAACTAATGCATTTCACTTGTTATAAGTGTGAGTCACATCCTCTGGGAATACAATTTGATTAATGTTATTTTCCAACTCTGAAAATCTAAAGGGTGAAACATTAAACAAGGATTTACATTTCACACTAATGAACACAGTTAACGGCACGTTGGCAAGACTGCTCATTTTCTCACCACTTGAGGTGTCAGTATAATGAGACGCGTCTACATGCAGCCTTCTGATGATGATTGATTCTATCACGCTCATAGAATCACTGCAGTCTCCATGCCTTGTGATCACTCACCTGTCAGACTAGTAAGACTAATGGTCCTCCCTTGTTGTGACTTGAGAGCAAATGTTGTTATAACCACACATAATAGCTATGGTTGAAGAAGGAAATATATGGTGAGAACCCCCTTAATGATAATGTCTGAAAGAAAGGTAGGGATCATTTCTCATCTTGGTGTGTTAGGTCTCAATTGGTAAACAACTGGTTTTCTTTTGGTTGTAGTTTCTCTGCAACATGTCGTCAAAGTACAAATGAAAGAATAATGTCACAGTGTACAAGTCTTTGGCCAGGATTAAATAAAAAATCATTTTCACTTGAACCAACATTGCAGTGTTTTTTATTATATATATATATATATAAACATTTTTCTTACCATATTTATGGACCTGGACAGGAAACAGGTTTGGGGAGACAGGTAGAGAGAAAATGAAATGAAGTGCACAGACAGTTGGCCACCTGGGGTAAACCCTTGTCACCAGGGGACACAGGCGCTCCAGAGTTGGGAGCTTAGACCACCACACCAAACTCTGGCACACAGCCCTTATTTTGAATGTAATGTTATAATCGTGTATGCCTTTTTATCTGCAGTTAAGTGTGCTACTTGAAAATGCTGCTTGAAGACAATCCTCATTGACAGTCTTGAATTTAAAAACGGTATGAAGCTCTAAACTTTATCATGACAAGAAGCATAGGGACGGGACAACAGAGAACGTATAGACCACCTGTCCAATTGTTTAAGCAATAATTATGTGGTATATGGCCACATTTCCAGTGTTAAGGGTCACAGCCCCCAGCAGTGTTATTGGCCAGGGATGTCACCCAGAACCTCACTGCTCTAAGCGCACTTTTCATTAATCACAGCTTTGGTAATGTCAGTCTGCAAAACACTCCAAAACCCCCAAAAAAACACCGAACCTGAAGTGGCTGGCTGCTATTATAGAATGGTTACCATAGCAATTTGAACATGAGAAAGACCTCTACAGTGGATGGCCAAAGTCAGTTTACCATAATGAAAACAAACCAACAAAGAAATGTCTGACAGATCTGGAACATTCTCCAGGAGGTCAACGGAGATGTGTTTGCCCCTGCAATGCACAGATGAAAAAACACCAGTTAGCCTCAAATACAAGTTGACCTACTAAGTACCTAAATCCAATTCCAGAGTTTGGGAAAAATGTATTGCGGACAGATGAGTCAAACACTACCAGAGGGATGGCAAGGTTAAAGCATGGAGGTATAAAAATAATTTAATTGTCTATCTCTGTGAAAAAGGTAGAATGGTTGTTATTGTTTGCAAATTGACTGGCTGCTACTGAAAAAGTTTTAATTGTCTTGATGGTGTAACTGTTGGTTCATGTGCTATGAATGAAAATACCCTCAAAGCTGACAGACTTTACTAAACCAGATTGTAACTGAGTTATTTTACATCAAAACTGCTGGAATACGTATAAAAGACAAATATGTTTGAAAAACACTGTTTTAACTTCTAAGCATGAATGCTTCATTCTCTTTTTATGTTTCAAGTACATTATATTTACCTCCTTATTTAACAGAATATACATTATGAAGTTACTACCAGTTTAATTATAGCATATATTAAAGTCAAACTATGTACAGTTAACATGCACCACAGAGAAGAGATAACGTATTAGAATTTGCCACAATGAAGAATCAATCAAAAATATCCAAACACTGTGACAATTGCTCTTGTAAAAAGGGCTTTATAAAATAAATTTGATTGATGAATATGCTTCCCTCGAAGCCCATGTCTTTATTTGATGGCAAAAGTCCATAGGCATGACACATAGACAAGCAATTGTTACATTTGATGAGTTAGCACATATCAGCTTACTGTGTATTCTGCAGTGTTGTTAAATTATTGACTTTTTTGTCCATACTGTCTCCCATATCTGGCAGTGAAAGGACATCTGATCACTAGTTTTTTTAAATACATTAAAATAATCATGAAGGGGAAAAAAGCTGCTATGCACAAGATGCATACAGGGGTTGTTCAAGTTTACAGACAGTTCCAATAGCTATCTGAATTTTTGCTTAGTGGCTGCAAAGACCAGGATTGATGCAATGTTTCAGCAGACATTCCGCAATATATGGGAATGCAGTTATTCAACTGGTAATGATGAGAAAACACACTAATTCACTGTGTACACCTTATAAGAATTTGAAATATTATGGTTGTTTTGTAGCTATTTATAATTAGTGGACTAAAGTAAAAGGTACATTATCCACTGTGTTATGGAGCAGGGAGTGGGGTGGACATTGGTTTTGAAAGAAGCATGTTCTTGTAATTCACTTACTCTATGTTCCACATGGGTGAATAACCTCAAACACAAGTGTTTTAAATAACAAAGGGAAAGCTACATGTAACCTTGGCTACTGTAGGTACTGTAAGACGATCCTAGTATGGAGAAGCAATACTAATGTCAAGGGGTAGCCTTTAGAACGTAGTGTGTGAGTCAAAATGCTTTGCTATGTACTTGTTTGTCCACCCTCAGACCACATCATCAGTTGTACCG
>JACXGM010008169.1:13442-29367 GCA_016801145.1 Umbra pygmaea
GGTTGCAACACATCAGGGAGTATAACCACTCCCTCACACACACATACAGTACAGTTACACACACACCTGCACACACATACATACAGTATAGACACACACACACACACACACACACACACACACACACGCACGCACGCACACACACACACACACACACACACACACACACACACACACACACACACACACACACGTACATTATAGACACACACACCTGTACACACACAAACAGTATACACACATACAGTATATTCTCTTTCACGCACACACACAAACACACAAACATACATACAGTATAGAAACACACACAAACCCAGAAAAACATTAATCAACGTCAGGTGACTTTTTGCCAACAGTGCATTTATAAACAGCCGTTGTCCCAGCAGAACCTCGGTTTTCCCTACCTGTACAGTTTCCTAGTGAAAACAAAGTAGATTTCCAGTAGTACAGTTACTGCTGTGTACAGTAGAAGCTAGCTTTCAACAGGTGATCTGGAATGTGCATTGTTTTCTAATGTCAACCTAAGAGCAGAACATTTACACCACAGGAGGGCTGTGTCCGCAGTGTCTACTCTTACCTTGGACTTGATTGATCAATTAGGTCAGATAAGACCTGAACTCAATTGGTTGTTTAGGTCTGAAAACCGTGACGAATGCTAGGGGGAGATAACTCACGACTGACGGCAGATTTGAAAGCCTGTTGAAGATAGAGGATTATGCCTATTCTCGAGGGCATGTAATGGCAGCACTGGCCCTAGCTATACAGTAGGCAAAAACCATTTGCCTGACAAAATTAACTCTGATTTTCCGTTTCAAAATAATAGTGCTTGTAACTCAATTACAATAATCATTGTTTATTCATTGCATATTGTAGGTAGTGTCCATGTTCATGTGTTGCTAAAATTAGTCTATTGTTGTATTAAACAGATCCTAGTTAATATTTTTCAAATTTAATTGTGTATTCACATGAGACACTGACAATGTATTCAATCAAATTGTGTGTACAACATATTTGTTACTGTTTTTAATATAATATTAAAACATATCATTTTTTCCTATCACATGCTCTTATTGTTTTTTTACACACACACAATACAATTGCATTTGGTTACATTTCACTGGCTATATAATGAATTAACTATGATTATTGCAATGAATTAAAACAACTTATAACATCCAAGTGAAAGGTATAATACCAACTTCTCAGAAAAAAAAAATTACAAATTAAAAAACAGAATCACTAAGTTGGAAATAGAATCACCCCCCCCAATTTTTTTTTATTTCAAACTCAACCAGGTGTAGTTAATCACTTTCTCAGTAGCACACAAAGCCAATTGACTTTCAACTGTGATCAGCTGTGGCCATTTTGATTAGCTCAGCATGAAACAAGCTTTTCCTGATGCATTTCAGTCCTTGGTAGGGCAACTGAAGACAACAATAAACTATGGGTGGCAAGGCATTGTCAAAAGATCTAAGGGATAAAGTTGTGGACAGGCACAAGTCAGGAGATGGATACAAAAAAATGTCAAAGGCTTTATCAGTGCCTAGAAGCACAGTGAAGTCCATTATTAAGAAGTGGAAGGTATTTGGCACAACACAGACCCTCCCTGGGTCAGGACGTCGCTCCAAAATGGATAAAAGAGCCAGGAGGAAACTGGTCAGAGAGACTACAAAGAGGCCTACAGCAACTCTGAAACAGTTGCAGAAATTCATGATAAAGAGTGGTCATTGTTTGTATGTGACCACAATATCACAAATTATCCACAAATGTGGTTTGTATGGGAGGGTTGCAAGAACAAAGCCACTTCTCAAGAAAGGCCACATGCAGTCATGACTGAGCTTTGCCAAAATGCACCTTGAAGATTCTAAGGCCACATGGAAAAAAGTGTTATGGTCAGATGACATTAAAATGGAATTGTATGGCCTCAACGCCAAGCGATATGTCTGGCGAAAGTCCACTACAGCTTACCATCTGAATAACACCATCCTTACAGTAAAGCATGGAGGTGGTAATATCATGTTATGGGGTTGTTTCTCTGCAGCAGGGACTGGAGCACTTGTCAGGATAGAATGAAAAATGGATGGGGCAAAATACTGTAAAATTCTTGAGGAAAATCTGCTGCTCTCTGCCAGAAAGTTGTCAATGGGATGAAGATTTACCTTCCAACATGACAATGACCCAAAGCACACAGCAAATCTGACCACACAGTGGTTGAAGGAGAAAAAGGTGAATGTCCTTGCATGGCCTAGTCAGAGCCCAGACTTGAATCCCATTGAAAATCTGTGGAATGACTTGAAGACAGACTTGAAGACAGATTTTTAAATCAATGAGACCATAATATAAGATGAAAGTAATTATATATTGCAGAAGGCTTAAATCTAGTGATAGAGACCATATAGTCATTATAAAAAATGTTTACTGAGATAAAAAAATCAAGTGAGAAGTGTTTCTCATTCTCATAGACTATTACAGAAACTGATCTCTTTTGCAACCAGACATAATTTCCCCAGCTGGAGTTCAGATAGAATGCAGGTTTAAGGCACTTCCTCATTTGCGTTACTTTGCCAAACTGGATGCTCACCCTGTGACTTTAACGCAAAGTTATATAAAATTAGTGTACAAACGAGTGCTTCATTATATGCTTCTTTTTTTTGCTGTAATGCAGTATCAGTTCTTGTTTTGAAAGCATTGTAGAAATATTTTTTAGCACGTCACTGTAAAGTCCTTTATCCATCTGTAAATTGTGAGAATTACATGCACACTTCTGCAGCTTGCTGTACTAGCAAATGTTCATGTTCTTGTATATTTGGATCTTCATCACCTTCTGTCTTAGTAACAGCTACAACCCCTGTGGTCCAAAGGAAACACCACACACGGCAAATAACAGACTGATATACGGATTGACAAGAATAGCACCACCCATCGTAAATACAAGATAATGAAAGTAAAGTGTGTGAACTGTGTGTGCGTGTGTGTTCATGTACAGTATACTATATGTGCATGCTAACTTTTAAAGTGAGATTGTGTACTTCCCCATTCATGAGTCCACCCATGTCCTCTTCTGTGCCATTTGATGTTGATCTTTTTTAAGTTATCTTTTTGCCTGCACCTGTCCCAACCAGTGTTGGGCAAAGTCACTTTTAGGATTACTTTTTAGTTACTTGATGAGTTCACAAGTTTTGGGAAGTCCCTAACTGAGACAAAATTATCAGGTAAATGGAGTTCATATCTTACTGGTGACCATGATTGACTGGTGACCACTGTTAAGATATGAACTCATTTATCTGATAATTTTGTCCTAATTAGGCACTTCCCAAAACTTGTGAACTCATCAAGTAACTGAAAAGTAATCCTAAAAGTAACTTTGCCCAACACTAGTCACAACACAACTGAAAGAAACTTCAATTTGCCTAGGCGGCATATTTGAACTGTGGATGACATCTGTTCAAGTTTAGCATTTCCAGCTAATAAAGGCATTCAAATGTTTTGCAAGTTAATCAACTTTTAACTGCATGATTGTTTTGAGGGAATACAATGTGTGCACAATTATCAGGCAAGTTGTATTCTTGAGGATTAATTTAATTATTGGATAACTACAGTGCTCTGGGTCAAGTCAAAATTTAAATAAACCTTAAACCTGAATATTTAAGAATGTATAATTGAGGTTTTGGCTTTTTTTTTGAGAATTTATGTGTGCACAATTGTTGGGAAATGATGAGTTTGTAGAATAATTATTTAACTAAATGAAAAATTAAAGGTTTCCCATCTCACTTGATTTTCATCTGTTAATGTGAGAATAATAAACAAACAACTCAAAGTTTGACCAATATAGCCACCCTTCTTTTCAAAAACAGTCACAAGCTTTGCATTCATGGAGTCTGTCAATTTCTTGATCTGTTGACGATCAACATTTCGTGCAGCAGCTAATACAGCTTCACAGACACTGTTCAGAGAGCAGGGTTTCTGCAATTTTTTGTAAGTCAAATTTAAGACCTAGTCGATGCATTACAAAAAAAATCTAATCAAAAAAATTCTGAAAAAGAAATCCTTTGAATTCAATCATTGAAAAAGCATTAATTTAGTTTAGAGAAGCAATCATATTGCACTGTAAAAAATTATACACCATATCTACTCAACAAAATTAAGGGCAACAGATTACAAGCAATTTTATTATTAAATATTAATTATTATGGGTAAATAACAAACTTAAGTTACATTTAATCAATTAAATTGCTTGTAATCTGTTCCCTTAATTTTATTGAGTAGATATAGTCTTTATTTATTACTTTAGTTCCTAATTAACATTGACACTCAATATTCATGCTCCACTTTGTAGGCTACGACTCGATACTTTTTCTTTCTGCGGCCAGCATTTTTGGTAATGAACGAGGGTAAAAAAAAATTAAGACCTAACTAAATGAAATTTAAGACCTCGGATGAAAATCTGGCAATTTTTAAGACATTTTAAGGCCTTAAATACAACCTTCAGACTTTTAGACTTTTTAAGACCCCGCGGGAACCCTGAGAGAGGTGTACTGTTTTCCTTCACTGTAAATTGACCATTTAAGAATGGACCACAAGTTCTCAGTAGGGTTTAGGTCAGGTGAGGAAGGGGCCATGTTATTATTCTTTCATCTTTAAGGCCTTTACTGGCTAGCCACACAGAACTTCGATGCATGCGATGGAGCATTTTCCTGCTTGAAAATCATTGTCTTCTTGACAGATACAGACTTTTTCCTGTACCACTGCTTGAAGAAAGTATTTTCTCAAAACTGGCAGTGTCTTTGGGAGTTGAGTTTGAGTCCATCTTCAACCCGAAAATGTCCAACTACTTAATCTTTAATAATACCCCACCTCCACCCTGCTGGCATCTGAGTGAAAGTGGACTCTGTGCCCGCTACTGATCCAGCCACGGGCCATCCATCTGGTCTGTCTAGAATCACTCTCATCTCATCAGTACACAAAACCTATGAAAAATCTGTCTTCAGACTCAAGTTCTATAATGGAGCGAGCCCCATAGGGGAGCTTAAGCTCCTAGTGGTTTACCCCTCCTACATGGCAGGATGCACCTGAAAATAAAAATTTGCATACACATCACCGCACCAGCCAATGGGGTGACCACGCCAACTCTAAATATGAGGACTGTGCCCGCTACTCGTCTCCCAAAAAAGAGGTCTGAAGCCAACCTCCAAGGAGAACGAGTAATACAGACCCATAACCCTATGGAACTGGAGTTACAGAATTCTGGTAACTAACATTCTATTTCATGGAGCTCCGCCCTATAGGGGAGCTTAAGCTCCTAGTGGTTTAGGCAGAGCTACGTGTAGTCAATGTACCCCTGATTACTCTAACTCCTTGGAAACACAGTAAAGCTGCACCCGTGAAAGTCATAGCAATACAGGCCAGTGCACTGTGAAAACAGCACTGCCCAGAGTAACATTTCTCAAAATGAACATACACCAAAACAGTTCTGATCCACTAGCACTCTGCAGTGGAGAGAGCGCTGATAAACACCTCTAACACACACTGTTCTAACGCAGTGAGAACTCAGGTTAAGGCATAAGGTGAGTGCTCTGTGAATAACAGAGCACCACTCCTTCCTGGTGGGAAAAATTATCGACAGAAAAATGTCCACTCACTGATTACCTGCATCAGGGTGTGCAAAGACGGTAAAGGGTTTGAAAAGACGGTAGAGTCTTTGAGACCACTGTGACATGTTGAAATCGCTGACGCATACACTTTAAGTGTGCCCGCCGATTTACCCTTTACCAACAGCTGTTGTAGGAATTCTAACACTGAATTCACCTCACAACTCTGTGGGTCAAGGTCTCACGTTGCACACCAACACGTAAAAAGTCTCCACACTGCAAAAACGGATTTTTAAGAAAGTAAAAAAAGTCTTATTTCTAGAAAAAATTTCTTATTTTAAGTTTAAAAAGAAAAAAAATCTTGTCAAGCATTTTTCATATAAGACAAATAGTCCCAGCAAAGGAACAAGCGTATCTTTCTAATTTTAAGATTGAGACCACGATTTCTCAATTTAAGAATCTTATGAAATGAAAACAATTTTTTATTTTTATTGCTATTGAATGTCCTTAAAACATAATGCACATTAAATCATATTTGAGCTGATTTTGGCCTCTCACTCCGGTAAGTAGATGGCAGTATATGCACCTTTCAGGTGGTTGCAATCTGCTAGTAAAACTAAAGCAGAGGGAGATTTTTCATCAGGCTGACGAACATTCGAGTAATGGGTGGACTCGGCGAAGTTGCACATTCTAACTTCAGTGGTAAGTAACACTTTATATTAAAGTGTTATTAAGTAAATAAACTATTTTCTTTATGCTGCGTGTTTCAATTATATTTTTCCATGGTTAAATTAGCGGTCTGTAACTTTAGCCGTTAGCTAACTTATCTAGCTAGTTAGCTAGCCAGATAGGAACATTACTGCCTTCCATGAGCACAATCTCAAACATTTGCTAGCAAGGGCAAACAGCTATTTAGCTGTGTTTAACCTTTAGCTAGGTACAAGCAGAGTATCAATACAAAGTCTCAGCCAAAAGACTAATGACTAAAAATAATGATAATTACACATCCATTTGTGTGTCCTCTTTTTTAAATGTTTACGTCTGCATTTCGGGGGGGGAGACTGAGCATAATAAAATCCAAGGTTCATCAGCAGTTGGAAGATGTCACCGTGCCATGCAGGATGAGCCCAGCACTTCAAAAGTTTCTAAATTATCCATCCCAGGTTGGGAGCGGCAACGACTAGGAACAGAGAGCACCATCACCCTTCTACTCTTAAGGTTCAGTATTATGGTGTGATGAAGCAAGCTATGAAGCCTCCAATAACTTTAGAGGTAAGTTCACAAGTACACTAACATTTAATTTAAAAATTCCAAACTTTATCATTTTAGACAGCATTAGAGACTTTAACATGTACCTTTTTGGGGGGATTCTTTCAAACCAGTGGTTTTCCCAGCTTTGCCATTGCTCATCCCATCTGGCACTGCACCACTAAAAAAGCTGGGCTCGAGCAATAAGGCCATGTTCTTAAGGTGAGTATTTTATGCAGTACATTTAAAGCTTTCCACCCTATTATGTATTTGAATGACCATGGCTTTCATACACCAAAGGGTCTACAATAACTTCAACCCTTAAAAAAGCAATTCAAAATAAAGCAAACAATTGTTCATTGTGACATTCATCAAATATTTTTTAAGAAGCCAAAATGATTTTATACCCTTGATTCTCATGGGTATGAAAGGCATGATGGTTCAAACTGTGAGATGTGAAACATTACTACAATACTGAATGAAACATGTTACTTGTTTTCAGCTGTTTCCTAATATTCTACATTGATTATTTTGTTATCTCCCCCTCAGAAGATTGCAATGCCTTCCTCCACTGATGTGCACTTTCCAAAGATTTGTAGTATGAGGGGCCTCTGTCTCATGGCCTTCACTTGACCAACTGTATCCTAAGTCTATTGCCACACTTTTGTGTGTTGCAAACGAAGGTGCTGGGAGATGAAATGTGCGATGTAACCCATTCATATAAAAAAGCCATGTCTGAATGGCAAGCGTTCATCGAGTAAGTAAATAAATCTCATATGGTGTTTGTTGAAACATGTAGCTCACATTTAATTACTGAACATCACTGAAATTGAGATGTCATTTGAAATGGAGAGATGGTATGTGCATTGTTACTGATTAGACTAATTATACTGGAGGATGTGTTTTCTTTTGTTCTACATTTTTGGTGTTTTGGCAGTAAGGAACAGTGTGCATTTATTTAGTGGAAAATTAAACTTGTTTCAGCCTTTATTTTGAAATCAGAGGTGTATTTTCTGATATGCTCTGGAATAATATCATGGTTTTGTTTAATAAAGACCCTCAAAGTGAGAATGCTTCATGCTGCTTATTTTAAGAGAAAGTAACTTATATTGCTTGGTCGTTTTCAAGAAATTTCCTCTCATTTTAAGATTTTTGTGCTAATTTAGGAATTTTATTATAAAAAATACTCTCAAAATAACAACAATTGACAAAAAATAACTAATTTTAAGGATTTATATCTAAAATAACAATTTTTCAAGTGCTTGTATCTAGCTAAACTTGCTTAGTTTTAAGCATTTTTATCTAGTTTTAAGATAAATCTGTGCTTCTCAGTGTCAAGACTTTTTTGCTAATTTTAAGAATTCTTGGCAAGGAAAAAATGCTTACCCCATTGGCAGATTTATTTGCTTGATACAGGACAATTTGGCCAGATTTAAGATTATTTAGCTTTTTTCAAGAAGGGTATTTTTTGCAGTGCACCTGCATGTGTAATTTCTGGAGGTGGAAATAGCACCTGCACTCTGGATAGTTTGAATAACACCCTCTAACAGACTTGTGCGCGTTAACCTCTCCCGCTCAGGGGCCAGACCCACAAGAACTGTGTTATAACAGGAGGTGAGCGTATTGTTCCCCAGAAAGGCATCTGGCCAGTGGGGAACATGCCATGATGGGGCATACAGCATTGCTGTCATCAACGCACCTGGTCTCTTCTGAGCCACTCTCCTCACGCATTAACTGCAGCAGAAGTCTTGTTGGAAGAAAGGCATAATGCAGACTTCTCGGCTACCTGGGGTACGCGAAATGCATCTACCCCCAGTAGAGGGCTGTCTGTGCATTTCAGAGAAAACCACAGAGGACAATGCTTTTTCCTTTGACAGGAACAGATCTGTGTTCGCCCTGCCAAAGCTGTCCCAGATCATTAGAATCAGGTTCATGTGTAAAGCTGGATTCACACCAGGTCTGGCAAACTGGTTGCATTGCGGCGGAAGTCCATTAATTTCAATAAGAAGCAATGCGCACCGCTGCAGCAAATCTACTGGAATCGGCAAAATGTGGATGAGGTGCAGCGGGTGTGTCCCAAGAGTTGAAATAATCCAACTTTTGCGGTGCTTTGCCATACGGTGCCAGAACCAGAAGTTGATTTAACTCCAAGAAAGAGCTAATATGTCGCTTTTATCTATGGGTGTGTGAGATTGCAAGACAAGCTTTGACAGCTTAGTAGATAGTTTTCGTATTGTCAATTAATAATAAACTGAAAACAGCTCCTGTCAGTTGCCTTGCTGGAGATGGAGATGGAAAGTTGTATGCAATGTTGCCCACCATCTCGTAGATGCGGAAGATTGATTACGATGTTGATTGCAGTGTACAAGTGTGTCTGCATTACGATGCCGTACGGGGATTTTTTGCAGTGTCTCGTGTGAATCCAGCTTAAGGCGCAATCATCAGGATGTGGGCTTCTACTGGACATCAAATCTGCCCCGACATTCAGGCGACCTGGAAAGTGGGATGCCACTAGTGATCGAACATGGGTCTGTGCCCACATGCACAAAATGATTGCAAGGCGTTGTAAAGTAGGGGATTTTATGTAGGCCACTGTCATGCAATTGTCTGACCAGACCCGCACGTTCTGGCCCTCCGCTAGTGATGTCAGAGAGTGTAGGACTCTAGTCGGTTTATGTGCTCTTTGTTTTGAGACCATACACCCCTGACTGCTCTGTCCTGACACAGCCCCCCCATCCTGACAGAAATAAGTCGGTGTAAACGGGGAGGAAAGAGGTCATCTTGCCCAGGGGAGCCCCCAGCCGTAATCTGTCTGGGTCCCACCAAAAAGCCAGGTCCTTTCGCAGAGACTCTGGGATCATTACACAAACGTAGCATTGGGTCCAACCTGAGCCCAGTGAACCATCTCTGTGGGTGACGCATGTGTAGTAAGCCCAAGTAAGCAGCGGGTTACGATGGCTGATGCTTAGGGGTTCTCCTTCTCTCTCTCTGCCGCTGGGGCAAGCCATGGCATTGCTGTCCTAACTGTGCTGTCGTGCCCGACGTCTTGGGTTTGGACGACGTAGAGGATGTCGCTGGAGGCGAGGTGTAGTGCAGCTGCAGTGGGAAGGTCTTTTTTAGTGTCCTACTATCCTCCTCGTACTTGGCTGCCCGCGCTGTAGTTTCGGCCAAGGGCCTCCCAAACAACGCATCAGGGGTGAGAGGAGCATTAAAGTGCGGCAGCTTCTGGCTGTCAGACAGTGCCGTGCCAGACAGCCAAAGATGTATTTTGGCGGCGGTCATAACAGCCATGCCCCTTCCTGAGCAGATAGCTAGGGTGTCCCTTCCCACTGTGTAGGTCGAAATCGTGGAGCATAGGAGGGTGACGTTAAATGCCGCTCCCACAGGCTGAGCTAAGAGGACATAGCCCTTATCCAAAAAGGGAGACGAGGACCTGTCGGCTTCCTGTCTGCTAACCATGCAGACGACCCCTTGGAAAGGTGAACCGCGAGCAGGGGGTCCAGAAGGCCTCCTGTCTCTCCCTCAGCGTGATGGGAATATCCTGGTAGATAGCACACGATACAAGAGGCCGCAAGGCCATCCTTGCATGCTCCTTGGCGAGGCAAAACACACAGAGACTGTGTGTCTTTCCATTCTGTACCAACCGGTGGCAACGACAGGCCAGAGGCTGAGTTTCGATAGGAAAAGGCATACTAGAATTGAAAGATAACAATGACGTGATGACAAAAACAAATCACCACGGAAAATTGTTGAAATTAAAGGTGCAGCTGAAGTTAAGTCGGCTGAAGACTAAAGAGAGACGAGTGGCGGGCACAGCCCCCTTATATAGAGTTGCCGTGGTCACCCCATTGGCTGGTGCGGCAATGTATATGCAATTTTTTAGGGGGTTTTAGTTAACCACTAGGAGCTTGAGCACCCCATATGATGAGGAGCTCCACGATATAGAACTTGGCCCAGTCTTGATATTTCAACTTATGTGTCTTGTTCAGTGGTGGTCAGGTTTAGGCCTTCCTTATCTTGGCCATGTCTCCGAGCACCGAACACCTTCTTCAGGGCACTCCAGGTAGGTTGCTGTTCTGGAGTATAAGAGCATTGGATTGGATAATGTGTTCCTGGTAGCTTCATGTTTGAGTCTTCTCAAGCTGCCTAATTATTATGTACAGTACACCCTGATATAGGGTGTTGATCTCCTTAGGTTACATCCTCCCTTATTTCACAAAAACACATCACCTGATATGCTTATATCAAATAAGCATTCCAGGTTATACAGCTTGGAGTTGGAACATATGCATAATAAGTTATAATATGGTGAAAATACTGACTTGCCTAATAATTGTGCACACAGTGTAGATTGCAAACAGGGCCAATGACTTGACATCTCCCTCTAGTTAGTTGTGCTCCACTTGTTATTATACTGACTACTCTGCAATTGTGTGAAGGCCCAAGCACAAAGGTCTTATAGTGGTAACTGGGATTTTATGAAGATTAAATTGGTAAATATATGTGGAAATGTTCTTGCTGAATCAAAAAAGCTGGAAAGGAAAAAAGTGATTATAAAGATAACATCTTTCTCAGAACCCTCCAGTCAACCTTTCAGAAGGAGTAAGAATTAAACTGGTTGATGTGCAAAGTAAGTTAGATGCTATTGATAAATTGAAAGCAGAGGTGCCTTTGTTAGATGAAGGAAAGGGTGGCTGGAAGAAGGCAAACATAATTATTTTTTAGGTATCTTTCCAAGCTAAATATTGTTCAAATGAATGGGCATCTCTATTGCTTAAAGGGAAACTATCTGAAGTCAGCACAATATCCACCTTTTTCTAAAGGGTGGCTAACAGTTTCCAATAGCAATTAACAAGATTGAATGTTTATCAAAATACTGGCTGTACTGGATGGATAAACTGAAAGGTGCAGGATTAAGTCAAAGAAAAATATTAGTGTACAAATTTTGGTTGCATGAACAAAGGCACTCACTCTCTGGTAATCTAGCAACGTAGAGAGTGACACGCTAACAGCCAATCATCTAACAGTATCAAGTTTGGTTGCGTCATATTGTTGTCTCGTGTTGGAGTCTTCAGTAACTGAAACGGCGTGGAGTGATAAGTGGAAAATGAGTGCCGCAGCGAGCAAGGAAATTGTTGATAAAACAGGAAAAGTCAGCTCGCCAGTATGGCAGTTTATTGGATTTTATAAGTCTGACCGCAGTCAGACAGATGTCGTCTGCAAATTATGCAAAACCGTCATCCCCACCAAGTCTGGTAATACGACAAACTTGTTTTACCACCTCAGGTCTCAGGTTTCAAAATCAGCAAAATCCTGCTGTGCCTAAGAAGATCAAATGTAGATAATCTTGACAGCAGTTTCATTAAGAGTATCTTAGAAATCAATAAAAACTGTAAACTAGTAACACACAAATCATGGTATTATTCTTGTGTATATTTTATAAATCATTTAAACTTTCACAGTGGGAATGTAATATTTATATGAACCTGTAGGCTAATATGTTCTTCAAAAGCTAACTGGAGTTACGAGTCCACTATCCAAGAAAGACTAATATATTATTCAGTTATACAGAGATGTTGGGAAGTAAACTATAGTGTTGCTTTAGATAAAACAGACATTTTAGCTTAATCCTCATTTACATCTTCTGAAATTATACAGAGTTGTTTTGTAGATTAGAAATAAACAACAGTGTTGTTTGAAAAGGGTAGGCATATATTTATCATAGCCCTAATCTGGGATCAAACCACCAACATTCAGATAGAGAGACAGACTAGCACTCATCAGATGAATTACAGCAGACTGTGAGACCTAGTGAATTACCAGAATACAACTATGAAATGTGTTAATAGACAGTTTAGGTGTTTTAATGTGCCAATCAACTTAATTCTGCCTTTAGATCTTCTTGAGTTATGCAGAGTTGTTTAGTTGTAAACTACAGTGTTGATTTGAGTGCGTAGGCACATCTCCAAAAAACATGAATTATATCTCAATGGAGGATCAAACTACCTTTAGATTCAGAGGCTGCGACACCACAAGAGGCTACAGCATACAGTATTACACTCAGCAAATTCCAAATATAAGAATATGCAAGCGTGCATGTTGATTGACTTTACACTCACCTAAAGGAATATTAGAAACACCCGTTCAATTTCTCCTTAATGCAATGATCTACTCCACCAATCACATGGCAGTTGCTTCAATGCATTTAAGGGTGTGGTCCTGGTCAAGACAATCTCCTGAACTGCAATCTGAATGTCAGAATGGGAAAGAAAGGTGATTTAAGCAATGTTGAGCGTGGCATGGTTGTTGGTGCCAGATGGGCCATTCTGAGTATTTCACAATCTGCTCAGTTACTGGGATTTTCACGCACAACCATTTCTAGGGTTTACAAAGAATGGTGTGAAAAGGGAAAAACATCCAGTATGCGGCAGTCCTGTGGGCGAAAATGCCTTGTTGATGCTAGAGGTCAGAGGAGAATGGACCGACTGCTTTAAGCAACTTTGACTGAAATAACCACTCGTTACAACCGAGGTATCCAGCAAAGCATTTTTGAAGCCACAACACGCACAACCTGGTCTGTTGCCTGGTCTGATGAGTCTCGATTTCTGTTGAGACATTCAGATGGTAGAGTCAGAATTTGGCGTAAACAGAATGAAACATGGATCCATTATGCCTTGTTACCACTGTGCATGCTGGTGGTGTAATCGTTTGGGGGACGTTTTCTTGGCACACGTTATGCCCCTTAGTGCCAATTGGGCATTGCTTCAATGCCACTGCCTACCTTAGCATTGTTTCTGACCATGTCCATCCCTTTATGGCAACTATATACCCTTCCTCTGACGGCTACTTCCAGCAGGATAATGCACCATGTCACAAAGCTCGAATAATTTCAAATTGGTTTCTTGAACATGACAATGAGTTCATTGTACTAAAATGGCCCCCACAGTCACCAGATGTCAAACCAATAGAGCATCTTTGGGATGTGGTGGAACGGGAGCTTCTCCATCAACTGCAAGATGCTATCCTATCAATATGGGCCAACATTTCTAAAGAATGCTTTCAGCACCTTGTTGAATCAATGCCACGTAGAATTAAGGCAGTTCTGAAGGCGAAAGGGGGTCAAACACAGTATTAGTATGGTGTTCCTAAAAATCCTTTAGGTGAGTTTATAGTTGTCTCTTATGTGCTAATCAATACATTATGAAAATGATGGTTGTTAAAAGAAATTAACACATTTAACCAAGGTTTTGATGCATTGTACAGCCAGAAAAAATAGCTTTGGCAAACGTGAATGAAGGAACACATTATCAGACAGAAACCACTCCATTGTCTCCCCTCCGATTTCATTGGTTGGGGACAATTATCAACTAGTTCAGCTGTGGTAACATGACAAAGATACTAAGAGGCTAAATATTTCCAACTACTGTATATCTTCTTGTGGAATAATAAAAATGAAAACAAAATTTGCATTAAGCTATGAAGATTTATAATCATTGTCATTTCAATATTTTTGCCCTTTTCCATCCCGAACAAAACACATTAGTCTGCAACTTCATTCATGATAATCTGCCTTAAGTGCCTTGTACAGCAGTTTAGTAATTTGACACTGTGTAACAGTGTCTGTTCCTGCAGTATTCATCCTGTCAAAAACAAATCAAAGCCATCTACTCCTAGATGTCTGTGGGGCTTGCTCTACTGCTTGTTTGCCTCTATGTGGGTAAATTAGCACTGAATCTATTTTAAACCCATTAACCTGTAACTTCATTCATGATACACTGCTTCATGTGCCTGGTCGGTCCCTGGACAGGAGTCCAATGCTGCTGGAAGTGGTGTTGGAGGGCCAGTAGGGGGCAATCTTCCCTCTGGTCTAAAGATCAGTCTCAATGCCCCAGAGCAGTGAAGGGGACATCTGCCCTGCGTAGAGTGCCGTCTTTCCGATGGGACGTTAAACAGGAGGCCTCACTCTCTGTGGTCATTAAAGATCTCATGGCAGGGGTGTTGACCCCAGTGTCCTGGACACATTTACAATCTGGACCTCATACCATCAACCTAATCATCCCCAGTGTTCAATTGGCCTGGTTAAATAAAGGTAAACTAACTAACTAACTTGCTGCTTCATAATTTGATAATGTGTAACCCTATCGGTTCCTGTAAAAAAACAAATCAAAGCCATCTCCTCCCCCTAGATGTCTGTGGGGTTTGCTCTACCGCTTGGTTGCATCTCTGTTTGGGGTAAATAAGTGCTGAATCGACTTTAAGCCAATGCCTTTATTAATGCAGCAGCCTTCAGAATATGATGCTGTTGTGCATTACCCTCCTTGCCTGGTTCCAGTCCCTGAATCGCAAGCCACGCAGACTTTTAAAAATTGTGTTTGGCCGATTCAGGGTCTGGCTTTGCTTGCTTCAGTCGAACCTTACTCATTTGCTTCACCGAACGAGCCAATCAGCTTATACTTGACTGAGGGGGTTGTACAACGGTGTGGCGGAATGAAGCTCAGCCTGAAAGATGCTAGCAACAGAAGAAATGACCATAGCGGATAGCATGGATGTTGCTATTGCAGCTGTTTTGAAAAAATCCCAAGAGTAACGTCCCTAAAACCAGAGCAGGAAATCATGTTGAAGGTGTTCATGTAATTTATTAAAAACGGTCAGTAATGTGACGGTTGGGTGGTAATGCTATCAACACATATTAGGTAGTTTGTTTTTATTACATTAGCCAGTTGATGGTCGGGTCACAATTACGTAAACATTTATGATTGGTTTGAAGGTCTGAGACAATGACCATCTTGGAAAATGACTACTACGGAAGTAACTTCAGACTGAATAATGGAATGAAGCAAATTGTAAAATTCAGTTCTGAATATCAGGCTATTACCCTCCATCCCCAGATGCCCATACTTAATAATGGGCTGACTCTGGGCCTTCTCTCACTGGCCTCAGTGGTGCAGAGCTGCCCAGGTTTCACTAGGGATCTATTATCACAGTCACACTGACACACTTTAATGCAATGCACTGTGTGTGTGTGTGTGTGTGTGTGTGTGTGTGTGTGTGTGTGTGTGTGTGTGTGTGTGTGTGTGTGTGTGTGTGTG
>JACXGM010008170.1:0-29143 GCA_016801145.1 Umbra pygmaea
AATGTATTGTATTCTTACTTCCGGAGTCGGCTGTGGGCGGGACTGTTGAGGTCTATGTGGAGACATTAGACATTGTGGAGACATTTTGGCCTGACCAATAAGAGCCCCAGAAAGAGAGGAACTTGCGTTGTCATTACAAAATATAGCAGCACATCAGGTTTAAATGGATCAGTTAGCCAGAGTTGACATCAGGTCTTTGGCAGCAAATAATAGAAGTGACATGGGAAAATAGTCTACTGTAATGAGAAAAATTCAATGGGAACAACATACTAAGAACTTATTGGATTCTGATGAATAGTGTCATTGCAAAAGCTAAGAGAAACATTAATAAGTGAGGACATGACAAACTCCAAAATGAAGGGTTTCATTCAGGTTTTGCTAGTTGCCCCACTAAAGATCACTTGCTTTACATAGGGGGAATCCAATAAAATGCAAATGTATTATTTAAAAATCATACAATGTGATTTTCTTAATTTTTTTCAACTCTCACAGTTGAAGGGTACATATGATATTAATTGCAGACCTATACATGCTTTGTAAGTAGGAAAACCTGCAAAATTGGCAGTGTATCAAATACTTGTTCTCCACACTGTATATAGTGAAAAGGCCATGTCTTCCAAATCTCCATTCATTGAATGCTTTGTGAAAATACCTGAACAAATATTTGCATTCATCTTGGCACTTAGAGGAACCTATACTGTTCACAGAATCTTTTAGAGAAATCTTTTAAAAACTTTCTTCCAGTCACTCCTATTTGGTCTGACCTTACTGGAGACTTAAAGAGATTTTCATCAACATATTCAAGAGTACTGCCAAGCAATAAAAGCACAGCTATCAGCGAAGTAATCTTCAAAAACACAAAACCTTTGTTTTTAGGTACGAAACAACAATGTGTTGATGAATTTATTGCTAAACTGCATACATTCTATGTGTCATACCAAAGAGATATTTGTCAAAAAATGTATCAAATCAAAAGGAAAAGACAAGACATTGACCCACATCCTGAAGAAAGTTGGAATAAAACCATCTTTGAAGGTCTTTTCAAATGCCACCCAATGTCAATTATAAAATGTATTCTCTGAATAAGAAAGTAAAACCACTTCTCTGCCTAAATAGATTAATTGGGTTTAGCTGAGATACATAAAGATTGACTATATTTGGATTAAACACATCCTAGTGAACATTTATCCATAGCACATGTTTAGGCACGAGTGATAGTTTAGTTTTATATAGAGTAATCTGCATATGCAATTATGGCCTACAGCGAGTTGAATGGGAGAATGACATGGGTCCCTGTTTTTTGTTGTTGCTGGCTGTACTGCCAAGTGCCTGAGGATTTTAGACTATATTTGGACTAAACACATCCTAGTGAACATTTGTCCATAGCACATGTTTCAGCACAAGTGATAGTTTAGTTTTTATGAGACCATATATATATATATATATATATATATATATATATATATATATATATATATATATATAAAACATTATAGTGTACAGCATATCTTTTACAATTGTTATTAAAAATATTTTTTCATATCAAACTATTTTAATAGTTCCTTAAACACACCAAATTTGATTTGATTACAATTTACTTGCTTTAAAATGAATTTACAATGATGATTTAATGCATTGGAATGAGCACTATTATTTTGAAACACAAAATCCTCGTTTGTGTTGCTAGCTGAAAGAACAGAAATATTATTTTTGGGAAGCGTAGTTATTGGAGACCAAGAGGCAATCTTAATTGACCTTCTTCTTTAATTCTCCGATTGGTTAGTTTTTTGGCACTTTTGTAACGCTGTTTCAAGTTGAGCGAGCGTGTGTGTCAACAGTTGAGCGTGCACAGAGTGAAGAGGTTGAGAGAGCGGGAGACTCGACCTGAGCGCAACATCGTCTGCCTGCGCGCAGAGAACGAGTTTGTGAGAGAGCACCTGAGTAAACTGCGTGAGCATATAATGTAATGTGCTTGCAAAATATAGTTCTCTGTTCTCAAAACTTACAATTACGCGCTCAAAACTTACAATTACGCGCTCAGGAATGAGGCACATATATAACGCCATACCAATCTGGCCGCATCCCACAAGGTGTCTGAGGAAAGACAGAGGACCAATGGTCAGGCTCGAACCACTGATCATCATGATGTAGACTGCCCTGCAATGTAGCAACACAGCCAGCTATGATAGCAGCAAACAGGGGCTCTATGTTAATGCCCATGTTTTTGGATTGGACTATCAACAAGCTCTATTAACAAGCTATATCAGCAAGCTCTATGAACAAGCTCTATCAACAAGCTCTATTAACAAGCTCTATCAACAAGCTCTATTAACAAGCTCTATTAACAAGCTCTATCAACAAGCTCTATCAACAAGCTCTATTAACAAGCTCTATTAACAAGCTCTATCAACAAGCTCTATTAACAAGCTCTATCAACAAGCTCTATCAACAAGCTCTATCAACAAGCTCTATTAACAAGCTCATATAAGCTTGATGGTCAGGTGTCCACATTCCTGTGTCCACATCCCACATGTTTGTGAGAAGAAATTCATTAATTATTTGGGCGTTTGAAATGACTGGATGGGTGATTGTCTTGTAAACTGTCAGACCCGTGAGGCTTTGCTGAAGATTCTGGGAGACCTGGCAGAGGACGACCACTTTGGCCTGATCACCTTTGACAGCTTTGTGTCTCCATGGAAGAATGAGCTTCTGCAGGCCAACCAGAGAAACCTTGAGGCTGCCAAAAGTTTTGCACAGGAAATTAGAGACAGAGGAGGTAATGTTATAACATATAAAGTGATAAAGTGGCGAAAAATGGGTGGAGCTGTACCGTGGTATTATGAGGCCCACTGTGAGGCCGAGTGAATAAAATTTCGGTGGTAGTTTTTAAAAGAAAACAATACAACAAAGTGCCGCCAGGTGGCTCCAGGGTGCACATTCATCCAAATAATTTCCCTTAAACACGTTGTACACTACAGATTATTTTATCATTAAAACAACTATGTTCTGAAGTTAAATGTATTAATTGTAGCGTTTAATCATTAAACTGTTGTCCTACAATATAATTGTCTCATGTAAACTGCTTACTGTATATTTAAAATACCTTTTCATTTACGAAATCCGACATAGTCTAATCAGTTAAGCTCAACTCCTTCGAAAACACGTTGAGTTCCTGCAGTCTTGATGGTGTAGTGGAAACGACTAAGGTCTCTTAACCAGGCGACCAGGGTTCGACTCGAGCGCGCCGCCATTGTATTTTTATGGTGCTACAGTACACTCACCTAAAGGATTATTAGGAACCCTTAGTGCCAATTGAGCAACGTTTAAATGCCACGACCTACCTGAGCATTGTTTCTAACCATGTCCATCCCTTATGGCCACCATGTATCCATCCTCTGATGGCTACTTCCAGCAGGATAATGCACCATGTCACAAAGCTCGAATCATTTCAAATTGTTTTTTTGAACATGACAATGAGTTCCCTGTCAGCACACTGTCAGCACCATCAATGCAACGTAGAATTAAGGCAGTTCTGAAGGTGAAAGGGGGTCAAACACAGTATTAGTATGGTGTTCCTAATAATCCTTTAGGTGAGTATATATTAATCATACAACTTACATAATTCCCCACTTGGCCTCAAATTTGTGTGATCTACTTTGAACGCACTGACACTCTCAGCATGCTTATTAATCATTTCCAACGTTCAATAGACATTGCATTGTGAGAGAGGCGCTAGCTTGTTGTAATCGTAGTAATGTAATATAACCTTAATGTTATTTGGCGCTGAGGGCTCAGTTGTTAGGAGGCAAACTTGTTGTCAGAATGTTGCCTGTTCAATTCCTGACTGTCCCGAATGTCATTGTGTCCTTGGGCAAGGCACTTTACCCTAATTGCTCCCAGGTCGTTGCTGTAAAAGACAGTCCAAAGACAGTCTGTAACGAGACACATGAGAGGCCATTCATCAAGTTTTCTATATTGCTTCTTTCCTCAGGGCACCTGTTATCCCTCCTTTTTATCTGCCACAATCAAAACTGTTGAGAGGCCGGTGTGGAGGAGTAGGGCAGATCCTCCTGATTGTTTCTAGAATGTTCTAAAATCTTCTCGCATCCCCTTGGTGCATGAACACCCTGTCCCGGAATATTTATTGCTAATTTCCATGATATTCTGACGTTGTCCTCTCCTCTTTGATGAAAGACACTGATTGGACTGTCATTACTACAAGACAGTGTTCTAGTCAAGACCACCTAACCCGAGACCAAGACAAGACTAAGACCAGAGTGTATCGAGAAGACAAGACCAAGACTTTTAGGGGCCGAGACCAAGCCGAGACCAAGACCGAGGGAGGGGGAGACCGAGTCAAGACCAAGACCAGCGCCCCACACTACATGACATAATAAAATGTGAAACATGATCAAAAGAGCTTCTCAAATTGATCTGAAAGATCCACATTCCCATAAAAACACTGATATTAAACACTGAAAGCTGAAATAAACTTAACCATCTTTATTCAATACTCCTGTGTGACTTTCATCATTTAGTACAGAATGTAAAACAATTATTCATTGTTCATCACTAAAGTCTTCACTTTTCTCCGCCTTTCATAAACAATACATAAAGTTATGTTGTTTTTAAACCAACAACAATCCTTTTTTTCAAAACCACATAGCTAAATGTGTAAAAAAATGCCAAACATTCAACATAAAAAATGCAGAAAAGCTGTGTATTGTAATGAATACAGTAATTCTATGTGAAATGTTGATGTTTAGGAACAACTATTGTAAGAGTCTTTTATAGCTTTTATGTGTAATCGAAGCAACAAAAGATATCTAATACAAAGAGGTCAGAAAGTCAGTGGCCTAACTGCATGTCATTTATAAAAGTACAAAATTTATTTAATTTGGAGCATTTTCATAAAAAAGTAAACAAAATATAAATCAATGGTAAATTGGAACTTAAAAGGTAGCTCTCTGAAAGTAACGTGCCATACAATAACCTATTTAATTTAGTCATTTCTCATGTAAGTTGAGGCGCATTACTCAGTATCCAATCTCTGCTCATATCTATAGGTTAGCTCTCTAACCCAAACGAGGGAGCATCACCTCGGCGCGTAGCTTTAATGTCAGGAGCTGTATGCAGCTGACATTAGCTAAGGTCGATGTAACTTAATATTAGCTACACACGCGCAGCAGTTTGTCTATATTACTCATTGATTAAATAAGACTATATGGTGGGACAAAAATTAACTTTGGAGCAGGAGCATCGATAAGAGGACTCGTTAACGTCGAGGGCATACAATATTGATGGTTCATAAAACTTAGAACCCAGAGCAATATACAAAGATGGATTTATATATGGCTCTGTTAGAACCGGTTCTCGAGTGGAACCCGTTTTCAATTCCCATCCGAGGCAGGTTGCTAACGTTAGCTAGCCAGCTTTGCTTAACATCACTCTTACACATAGCTTACCTTTCTTTGTGCTTCCTTTCAGTGACAATAAAAGTTTGAAATAGTCCCCACCATCTCTGAAATCTAGCACTGCAGTATTTACAAGAAGCTGTATGCTTTCTTCTGGATGTTGTTTTACAAATATATTCTTTACGATTTTTGTAGCCGATTGTATTACTGAAGATTTTGCAGACATCTTCTCCCGCTCCCAGACAAATACAGCTCACTTTCTTGGGAGTGCGAGTGAAAAGGGGCGGGGATGGGTGACAGCGGTAATAGAAATACATAATTAGCAATGACCAGTCACGTTATTGCTTGGATTGTAATCAGTACATTTTACATCCAATTAAAGCAAAGATGTTAACAATAAATAGACAATATACTAGCTGGCAATTTAGTGATATTTCCACAGTTATGGTCTTGACTGGTCTTGAAAAAATGTCCAGAGTCCTCAATGTCCGAGACCGAGACAAGACCGAGTACAAATGCGGTCGAGACCGAGACCATCCAAAAGTGGTCTCGAGACCGGTCTCGAGTACTACAACACTGCTACAAGAACTAACATGTTATGTAGTTGAAAACAAAAAAGGGGTTTCCTTTAAGGGCAGATGAATAACCTTTTAAGGTTATAGAAAGTGTGATCAATAAGGTGGATGTGGGTAATTAAAATACAATAAAGCTAACCGACAATGCCACCTAGATTTATTAACCCAAGTTAATGAGTCCAAGATCTCCAAAATGTGTCTAGAACTAATAAAACCATGTGCTTTTTTGGAGGGAGATTAGTAGGGGCAATCATTAAAGAGGCCGAGGCAGTATTACAATTAACTAAAATATATTAAAAGTAAAATGAATTCAAGTCTCTCTTAAAAACAATGCATGTCCAACAAGGACACTACTACCTCCAGTATCCTGCCTAAAAGCAGCTGCTGTCACATAGCACATGTTTTGTTGTTCCTGTTGTTTTTCCAGCTTCGTCTATAAATTATTATAAATCTGCTCCATGTACTCCTGCTCCGGCCTTCTGCATTCTGCACATTACAGAATGACTGACCACAAAAGGGAGGCAGCGATGGCAACTGGAGCAGCAGGAATTGTAGTTTAAACATGGCACGATTACCACCAGCTGTGTTCTCCTATGGTCCCAAGAGGACTCACCACCCAGACTAGTCAGTAACCCCAGCCAGTCTCTCCCTGAAAGGTATGATGGAAACCCTAGCAAATTTTGTCAGTTCCTGGAGCTTTGTGCGTAGTACATCTTACAGCAGCGTCTCCTGTCAGAGAGAGATAAGTTGGAGCTGGTTATCTCAGTCACATCCCGCCATGCGCTAGAACAGTTCCAGGCACTTCAGAGGGCAGAAAGCCTGGACGTAGCCAGCTATGCTATATTCACCAGCTTACTCCGGGAGCCTGGACGTAGCCAGTTATGCTATATTCACCAGCTTACTCAGGGAGCCTGGACAGAGCCAGCTATGCTATATTCACCAGCCTACTATGGGCTCTGTTTGAGCACCCCCCGGAGGAGCTAGAGGAGGATCTACAGCTCCATATGCTGGAGGGTGATCTAACAGCTGCCACCAGTCTGACACCCCGCTGCTGGGCTGGTGAGGCGGAGGATTACTCTCAGGAGGACTTGGAAATGTATTCATCCAATAAAAATTGGGAAGGCTAGGAGGAAAAGATACAGCGGGAGGACCTAGTAGGGGTCATCTTCCAGGACCTGGTGTATGTCAGAACAGCCCCTGGACTGTTTTCCTGCCCTCAACAGCCAGAGGTGGAGAGGCAGAGATGAGGTGACAACCTAGGTATCCCAAAGGGATTGTTTGGGTGAGTGCTGCCCTGTAATAGCTTAAGTCCAGACCCAGCATACCTGGGCCACCAATCAGCCAGCTTGGGCCTCCTCTCCTCCAACCCAGGTCCCCACAACAACAGTGAGTCCTCCAGCCTGTGTTCCCACACCAGTGCCAAGAGTTCCATCCCCTACGCCAGGGGCCCCACACTACACATCAGAGCCCAGTGCTTTGCCCTCCACGCCAGAGCCAGTGGCACTGCTCCCTCAGCCACTGCCAGCTACACCACCACTCTGCCAATGCCTGTAGCAGCGCCGCCTTAGCCTCTGCCTACAGCGTCGCCCCTTCAGCCAGATCTAGCTGCGCTGCCCACTCAACTGATGCTGGCTGCTCCACACCCTTCCCTGGTTCTGGCTGCTCAGCCTTGTGCCGTTGATGCCCCCTCCCTTCGATGGGTTTTTGCAGCTAGAGCCGATATTTTGGAAGGGGGTGTTCTGTCACGGCTCAGGTTGTTTTACCTTTCCCAGCTGTCATTTATTCATTACCAAGTACATTTGGTCCTGGTATTTGCTTTGTCTCACTGTTGGTTATTGGTACTCTGTGTGTTGCTCTTTTCCAGAACATTGCACTATGATAGTTAAAAGCCTCTTGTTGAGGCACGGTGGACAGGAGCTTCGACCCTGATGCAGTAGGGGGCCTTCGGCACTGTCAACGAGGCAGTCAGGGCCTCTGACGTGGGCATGGCGAGCAGACCCTGAGGCACATATGTGGCAAGCAGCCCCTTTTGAACTGTCACAGAGGGTGGAGCCACTGGCATTGGCCCCTGACACAGCTGTGGAGGCTGTGGAGCTGCTGGCACTGAAGGGGAAAGTAGAGCTACTGAAACAGGCAGAGAGAAGGGAAGATAGGTCCATCACGTTGGAAGCTGGAGTAGCTGTGGTGGAGATGGAGTATGCCAAGGAGGAGGGTCCTGCAAATCTATTAACTTGCCAAGTCGTCGGGGTTGTGGGACTGCCGGTTAGGAGGACATTGGCTGGCTGCACCCCGTAGGTGGAGTAGGCGGGGAACGCATCACTAGCCAGTCAAGCTCTGCACCCACGGTTTAACAGTCCGTGTCCCCCTCACCTGCATTTCCTCCTCTTCTGAAGCTGCTTGGTCCGACTGCTCTCCGCCATCATCGTCGGCCCCCCAGCTAATCAGGTTATCTTCACCAGCTTATCAGGTTATATTCACCAGCTTATCAGGTTATCTTCACCAGCGCCCAGATACGCTGCTCTTGCTCCTGATAGCCCCGGACTAAAAAGCTGTTGGGGAAACTAAGTCAACAATCCACAGTTTCATTGCCCGTCATGGGAGTGGATTAGCTAGGCCATGCCTGTGTCAGGATGTTCGTCTTCCTCATAGCTAGGCCTGTAGCTAGTGTCTTTTGCCCCACAGAGCCATCTCACTACCAGCTGAGTAATCCAGCTAACACCCTGGCGTTCATGGGGCATTGAGTATAGGTCCTTGAGGGCTGGATACAATTGAGGGCAGCTTGCGTGATAGCATCCAGCTCATTGTAGAAGGTGTCTTCCTCTATCGGGTAGTAGCAGCCTCCAAACTTGCTCAGGTTTAGTCTTTTGCCATGCCTCTTCCTATTGTCTCTTATTCTGGTGGTTTATTTTGTAATTATTTTGCTTGCAGGTTGCAGGGAGAAAACTGAGAAAAATGCTACGTATTTGAAATTGAACTAAATGAAACATAGC
The DNA here is from genome assembly GCA_016801145.1 of Umbra pygmaea. Lineage (NCBI taxonomy): Eukaryota > Metazoa > Chordata > Actinopteri > Esociformes > Umbridae > Umbra > Umbra pygmaea. The sequence continues at coordinate 8,980 of JACXGM010008170.1, forward strand.
TTTAATCGAAAACACACTTAGGAAAAGAAAGAGCTTTACTGAGCCTAAATATTTGAACAGGAATTACATAACAAACCATGACATACAGTGCATCCAGAAGGTATTTACAGGACTTCACTTTTACCACATTTTGCTATGTACATTTTTGCTATAGTTTCAAAAACACTTATTTCACATTGCCATGAAGGGGTATTGTTTGTAGAATTGTTGAGTGAAATATGGAATTTAACTAATTTCGGAAATAAGGGTGTAACATAACAAAATGTGGATACTTTCCGGATGCACTGTACTTGGCAAAAACTTTGTCATACCCCTTTTGCTCCTGCACAGTGGTGGGTTGTTGTCAACTGACCAGGTGGAGAAGTGTGTGAGTCCAGCTTGAGGGAGCTGTGTACCTCCATAACTAGTACAGGTAGTTTGAGTCCGGCTGGAGAAACAGGTGCATGAGAGTCTTTTCCTCCTGAATCCTTGGCTCAGTTCTAACACTAGCGTTAACAGTGAATTAATAAACAAAAAACTGCCAGTTGAGCTTTTTTCCATGTTAGTGTCTGACATTTATTTAGCTATGTCTGTGCACGCACTTCTTCTAGACTAAAATGGGTGGGAAAACCCAATCACCAACCTAAAATCAAATCACGAACCGAAAACGTAATTATAATTTTGACAAATTACTGAAGACAATTGTAGTCAAGTGTAGGTCAAATGTAATGAGTAAAGAGAACAGTCCCCAGAAAGTAACTAGAAGAGTACTCATTCTTCTGAAACTGTACTCGTTTTACTCATTTGCGTTACTTGTATTGTGTTACTACCCACCCCTTGTAATTTATTTTTTATTTTGCTACAAACGCTAATGTCAGATAAAAACAATTGGTGAGTTGGTGTCAATAGAAGAGTAATCGGTATTAATTCAACCCGAGTTGGTGGCAATCAGAGCTAATATTGTCCTCTCTCTTCTCTTTCCAGCTACTGACATCAATGCTGCAGTGTTGAAGGGCACTGACATGCTGAACCGACACCCACGAGAGGGCACCGCCTCTATTCTCATACTGCTCACTGATGGAGACCCAACCTCAGGTAGAAATCAGTGGGCCAGGTTCACTGTAGACCTCATGGGACAGGTCAAATAAAGAGACTGGAGGCTGGCAGTCAGATTAGTGATATATTGGGAGTTGTACCATCTTTTCTTGGCAGGGGCCGTTCTTGTATTTTCACAGACAACCACAGTGTAACAGAAGATAAGCCTAACACACAGCCAAAATAAAATAGTGTAAATCAGAGAACACACTGGTCTGTGTCCAAATCAACTAATACACAAATAAAGGAAAACAAAGACAAAAGCACAAAACAGAGGCTACCTGAATGCTGGGAATAAGTGCTGGCTGCCCTAAACTTTGTTGGAGAGAGAGCCAAGAATCTGCATACTCAACTCTGGACCTCAAAGCCAGATCCACTCCACGTTTTTCATTGCAACCCTCTAATCTGGGACTTCTTTAGACCTGGGACACCAGATGAGTCCAATTAATGTTGAGGTAGAACAGAAATCCAGCAGGCTCTGGACCCCTTATGGTAGAGTTGAATACCCCTGGCCTAGACTAATCTTACCTAACCGTTCTGACTTCCGTGGCTACTGCTCCTAACGATAGGTGTAGGTCAGGAGAAGTCCTCCTTTTGTGCTCTCTCTCTTTCTCTCTCCACTCTGTTACTTAGAGGCTGACCACAAAGAATTAAACACTACTTCACCCTGTGTAGATATTTTTTCCTCTTTGGGCCACCGTGTGTCAGACCTGATGCACGAGCCTGAACCTCTTCTTGTCTGCTCTCTTATGCTCTGTCAGCTAAACTGCGCTGCTGCTGGATAGACCAAACTCTAAATACATAGACAACGATGAACACACTGAGGGTACACAGTCAGCTTAGCTATGTAGGTTTCTATAAGCTTGCTAAGGTAGCTCACTTTGTTAATGTTGCACGATTGAAATAACTCAGTCAACTTCAGAGTAACTTCATTTTTGTGCAAACTTTAGTAAGCTTATAGAAATATTCTAGCTCTGTCTAGCCAAATTACATCTGCTGTCTCAACCCAACAACACCTCTCTGCGTTCTCTTCCAAAATTACATTCTATTTAAAGAGACAGTGCACACTTTTCCCAAATATATATCTCAATACCATAAAACACAGTTTTCTTTACAATTAGTAAGAATTCAATAACATCACTTAATTTAATTTATTTTATCATTTCACATCTTAAATTCTAATAGATGTGACTGACTTTTTCTTATTATTAGTACTGCTTCATATTTGATATCCCCCTTACATTATATTTATAGCAGTAAGATTATCCATTAATTGTAGGGTGAGGTTTTCTGCTATAATTTCATGCTAAAATTGACTATAATTCCAAATTGTAATGCTGAAATTAAAAACAATAATATATCTATATCTATATACAGTGGGTACGGAAAGTATTCAGACCCCTTTTAAATGTTCACTCTTTGTTTCATTGCAGCCATTTGATAAAATCAAAAAAGTTCATTTTATTTCTCATGAATATTTCTCAGCACCCCATCCTGAGAGAAAAAAACAGAAATGTAGAAATTTGTGCAAATTTATTAAAAAAGAAAAACTGAAATGTCACAAGGTATTCAGACCCTTTGCTGTGACACTCATATTTAACTCACATGCTGTCCATTTCTTCTGATCCTCCTTGAGATGGTTCTACTCCTTCATTGGAGTCCTGCTGTGTTTAATTACACTGATTGGACTTGATTAGGAAAGGCACACACCTGTCTATATAAGACCTTACAGCTCACAGTGCAAGTCAGAGCAAATGAGAATCATGAGGTCGAAGGAACTACCCGAGGAGCTCAGAGACAGAATTGTGGCAAGCACTCAAGGTTCCTAAGAGCACAGTGGCCTCCATAATCCTCAAATGGAAGAAGTGTGGGACAACCAGAACTCTTCCTAGTCCTGGCCGTCCAGCCAAACTGAGCAATCGTGGGATAAGAGCCTTGGTGATAGAGGTAAAGAAAAACCCAAGGATCACTGTGGCTGAGTTCCAGAAATGCAGTAGGGAGATGGGAGAAAGTGCAAGACATATGAAAGCCTGCATAGAGTTTGCCAAAAAACACATGAAGGACTCCCAGACTATGAGAAATAAGATTCTCTGGTCTGATGAGACCAAGATTGAACTTTTTGGCATTAATTCTAAGCGGTATGTGTGGAGAACCAGTCACTGCTCATCCCCTGCCCAATACAATCCCAACAGTGAAACATGGTGGTGGCAGCATCATGTTATGGGGCTGTTTTTTAGGGACAGGAAGACTGGTTGCAATTAAAGGAAAGATGAAAGCGGCCAAGTACAGAGACATCGTGGAAGAAAACCTCATCCAGAGTGCTCAGGACCTCAGACTGGGCTGAAAGTTCACCTTCCAACAAGACAATGACCGTAAGCACACAGCTAAAATAACGAAGGAGTGGCTTCGGAACACCTCTGTGACCATTTTTGACTGTCCCAGCCAGAGCCCTGACCTAAACCCAATTGAGGATCTTTGGAGAGACCTGAAAATGGCTGTCCACCAATGTTCTCCATCCAACCTGACAGAACTGGAGAGGATCTGCAAGGAAGAATGGCAGAGGATCCCCAAATCCAGGTGTGAAAGACTTGTTGCATCATTCCCAAGAAGACTCATGGCTGTACTAGCTCAAAATGGTGCTTCTCCTCAATACTGAGCAAAGGGTCTGGATACTTATGACCATGTGATATTTCAGTATTTCTTTTTTAATAAATTTGCAAATATTTCTACATTTCGTTTTTTTTCTGTCAAGACGGGGTGCTGAGTGTACATTAATGAGAAATAAAATGAACTTTTTTGATTCAATCAAATAGCTGCAATGACACAAAGAGTGAAAAATTGAATGGGGTCTGAATACTTTCCGTACCCACTGTATATATATATACAAATTGGGGGGGGTTGGGGGCAATTAACCTATGCTGAAAAATAGTCAAGTTAGGGACCATGGGGGTGAAACCCTTTGAATCCCACATTAAACTTTTGTTATTTAAGGTTATTAATATGGTTGAACTGTACTCTGATTGAAAATGTTTGAATTTAAAGTATTCTCCTCTGAACAAGAGAAAAGGAAAAGGTGTTTTCCAAATAAGGATCAAATATAATAACTTTTCTATCAAATAAATAGATTTAATTTTTTGGGGGTCTTTAAAAAGGTCTTGAAAAGCCTTAAATGTATCTTTGAAAATTGTGCATTTTCCCTGGTTTGTATTTTAGGTGCATTACTTACGTGCTGAGGTAGTCACACTGCATTAAGATAATGTAATTAATTGTGAGTTTATTGTCATTATTTGCTATAATTCCTGTGCATTGTGTATGGTAGCCTTCACAATGTTAATTATTTCTTTGCACAAACATTTAACAGAAATAACATAGTTAACATGCTATTTATTTAGCAGGAATTGAGGATGCCCATGGACCCCCCTTAGGGGGTCTTGTGCCCCAGTGCAGATCTAGGTCTAGTGACACCTCTGGGTTTAAGTTTACAAAGATAAAAACATTACCTGTTTTGGAGGTATTTACGGTTCTGAGCTGAAAATGTCCCCATAATTCATCTCAGAAATCTGGTCACCATAATTTACAGGCGCCCGATCTGCACACAAGGAGAGCAATGTGGTACAGTAGGATAATTAATCTGACTTATCTAACCCAAATCATGGGTAGCACTATGGCAATTTGCACAGCCTCGTACAGGAGGTCCGGGGAAAGTCAAATGAACCCATAGTCACGCTCAAACCACTGACTATCATGACGCAGAATGTCCTCCAATGTAGCAACATAGCCCACTATGCCATGCGGACCCCAAATGCCAACTTTTTCTGAATTGGGGTTGTGGGTAGGTAGCTTGATACTTCGATATATAGTTTACTTCTGGAGGAAAAGGCCATCTTAGCTCACGTTCATGGTCCACATGAGCCTGTTTACCCTCCATCACTCAATATCATTGCTCTTTGTCACGTTTGATGTTGTACTTTTTATATAGGCCTGGATCAAAAATACAATTAAAGCCAATCTCACTTTTCCCAGGTGTGACCAACCTGGAACTGATCCAAAAGAATGTAAAGGAAGCCATTGATAGCAAATTCCCACTCTACTGCCTGGGTTTTGGAATGGATGTCAATTTTGAGTTCCTAGAGAAGATGGCACTGGAAAACAACGGTGTGGGACGAAGGATATATGTGGACTCTGATGCTGCTCTACAGCTACAAGTAAGAAAACATCATCTATATATGGACTGATGCTGCTGCACAGCTACAGGTAAGCTGGGCGACTTGTGGTTGGATGAACCATGTGCGCACCCCTCACCATCCCACAGATCTGTCCAAGGAGTTGCAGAGCTCCCAACAAGGCAGGGTAAGTGGGATTTGGGTAGGGAGGAAACTGGAGAAAAATTATAAAAAAAAATCTATATATATATAATAGGATTAATGTGTACTCTGATGCTGCTCTTCAGCTACAGGTGTGATAAAAATATATAAGGGCTCTGATGCTGCTCTTCAGCTACAGGTATGATAACAGATACTTTATATAAAGATTCTTGCTGAAACTAGACCGGACACTTCATGAGAGCGTTCAACTCACCATAGCAATTTGTGTTTCTGGTGGCTCCCATTTTGCCAGTCCAAAAAAATTTATATTTCTAAATGCAAAGTAACAGGGAGGAGAGTAAACACTGAAAGCTCCTAAAGCTTAGTTCCATATAAATGCACAGATATTTAGTTGTTTTGTAATTTTGATGCTATCATATTAGTGCCCCTATCGCTCCTGTTCAAAATGCAATTTGACAGAAACCAAAAATATGGAAAATCTTAAAAGTGGCGTTTCCGTCCTAATTACGCTAAAAAAAAAGACATTAGGATGCATTTTGGTGAGAGTTATGCTTTAAGGCCAAAAGTGGCAAGCCAAGTAAAATATCGGAGAGGCAAAGAGGCAGGATAGTGAGAATGGTCCAACACTCCCCAAAGACCTCCTCCAAAGTTGTTCTTGTTGCAGATGATGTCACTATGCATCGTTCAACAATTCAGCGCACTTTGCACAAGGAGAAGCTATACGAGAAATTGATGTGGAAGAAGACTTTTCTGCACACAAGCCACAAACAGAGTTGCTTGAGGTATACAAACGCACATTTGGACAAGCCAGCTTCCTTTTTGAAGAAGATGACTGATGAAACAAAGATGGAGTTATTTGGTTATAACAACAGGCGATATGCATGGCGGCAAAAGAACACAGCATTCCAAGACAAACACTTGCTACCCATAGTAAAATTTGGTGGAGTTTCCATCATGCTGTGGGGCTGTGTGGCAAGTGCCGGTACTGAGAATCTTGTTAAAGTTGAGGGTCACATGGATTCCACTCAATATCAGCAGATACTTCAGAATAATGTAGAGGAATCAGTCACAAAGTTGAAGTTACACCGGGGCAGGATATTTCAACAAGACAACAACCCAAAACACAGCTCAAAATATACTCTGGCATTTATGGAGATGAACAAGTACAATGTTCTGGAATGGCCATCCCAGTCCCCATACGTGAATATCATTGAAAATCTGTGGGGTGATTTGAAGCGGGCTGTTCACGCTTGGCAACTATCAAACCTAACTGAACTGAAAATGTTTTGCAAGGTTGAATGGTCTAAAATAACTTCATCCAGAATTCAGACACTCATTACAGGCTGTAGGAAGCGTCTAGAGGCTGTTATATGTCTGCTAAAAGAGGCTCAACTAAATATTGATGTGATATTTCTGTTGGGGTGCCCAAATGTATGCACCTGTCTAATTTCATTTTGATGCTTATTGCAGATATTCTGTTCATCCAATAAACCTAATTTCACTAATAAAATATCTCTGTGTTCTTCAGTTATTTCATAAATCAAAATGAAATTGCTGATCCAAACATCCAATTTTTTATAAATGAAAATAATGGAAAATGTCAGTGGTGCTAAACATTTTGCATACAACTGTAGAATTTCAGCCTGACCACTTTCTTCAATGGTACAAAAAGAAGACCTGTGCCTTCCGTACAAAATCATCTTCATGCATTACAATGCACCATCTCATGGTGCAAAGAATACCTCAGTGTCATTGGCTGCTATGTGCATAAAAGGAGAGTAACTCATGGTGTGGCCCCCATCCTCCCCAACCCTATTGAGAACCTTTGGAGCATCCTCAAGCAAACGATATATGACGGTCGGAGGCAGTTCGCATCAAAACACAGCTCTCTGAGGCTATTCCAACACCTTGCAAAGAAATTCAAGAATAAACCCTCCATTATAAACGTACAAGTTCAATGAATGCAAGAATTGTGAAGGTGATATTAAAGAAGGGGTCCTATGTTTAAATGTAACTTGCCCTGTTAAGATATGTTTGATTAAAATAGCTTTTGATTTCAGAAAAATATGACCTCCTAATGCTAGAAAATCAACAAATGACAATTTTCAGTTCTTTACAACCAATAAAATGTTAAAAAACATGGTTTATTCAATGAAATTCGACTTATAGCCTAATGGTTGGTGAATTTAAAATTATACTAACTGTCATTTGCATGTTTAGGAAAATCAGTATAAAATATAATTTGCATAATGATTTGGAATGCGGTGTATATAAACTCTATGTACACTCACCTAAATGATTATTAAGAACACCCGTTCAACTTCTCCTTAATGCAATGATCTACTCAACCAATCACATGGCAGTTGCTTCAATGCATTTAGGGGTGTGATCCTGGTCAAGACAATCTCCTGAAATCCAAACTGAATGTCAGAATGGGAAAAAAGGTGATAAAAGCAATTTTGAGCTTGGCATGGTTGTTGGTGCCAGACGGGCCAGTCTGAGTATTTCACAGTCTGCTCAGTTACTGTGATTTTCACGCACAACCATTTCTAGGGTTTACAAAGAATGGTGTGAAAAGGGAAGAAAAAAAGCTACAACAGCAGAAGACCCCACCGGGTACCACTCATCTCAACTACAAATAGGAAAAAGAAGCTACAATTTGCAAGAGCACACCAAAATTAGACAGTTGAAGACTGGAAAAATGTTGCTTGGTCTGATGAGTCTCGATTTCTGTTGAGACATTCAGATGGTAAAGTCCGAATTTGGCGTAAACAAAATGAGAACATGGATCCATCATGCCTTGTTACCAATGTGCAGGCTGGTGGTAGTGGTGTAATTGTTTTGGGGATGTTTTCTTGGCACACTATAGGCCCCTTAGTGCCAATTGGAAATTGTTAAATGCCACGGCCTACCTGAGCATTGTTTCTGACCATTTCCATCCCTTTATGGCCACCATGTACCCATCCTCTGACGGCTACTTCCAGGAGGATAATGCACCATGTCACAAAGCTCGAATCATTTCAAATTGGTTTCTTGAACATGCCAATGAGTTCACTGTACTAAAATGGCCCCCACAGTCACCAGATCTCAACCGAATAGAGCATCTTTGGGATGTGGTGGAACGGGAGCCTTGTGCCCGGGATGTGCATCCCACAAATCTCTATCATCTGCTTGATGCTAACCTATCAATATGGGCCAACATTTTTAAAGAATGCTTTCAGCACCTTGTTGAATAATGCCACATAGAATTAATGCAGTTCTCAAGGTGAAAGGGGGTCAAACACAGTATTAGTATGGTGTTCCTAATAATCGTTTAGGTGAGTGTATATTTGCTAGTTAGATATTGTGAAATGTTAAATTTGCTATGCAAACATTGTCTAGATTTTTTATTCCTTATAAAATAATATTTTTTTCCACCCCGGGATGCAATACGCTAGTACTTAACATTTACTAATCCTAAAACACTGTTAATTTAAGAGTTTTGTAGTTTCCAACGAAATTACATGGTGCAGGTTTGGTGCAAGAAAAGTGTTGAAACTAATGGCCTGTGTCCTGTCTGATTGACAGGGCTTTTATGAAGAGGTAGCCACACCCCTACTAACAGATGTGCAGATGGTGTACCTGGGTGGGGCTAACCTGACGCAGACCAACTTCAGCCAGTATTACAACGGCTCTGAGATTGTGGTAGCTGGACAGATTACTGACAACAACATAGCAGAATTCACAGCAGAGGTTATAGCCATATCGGTGAGGTGACTTCTACGCTTTCATAAGTTTCTTTGTTAAATTACTCAACTGCCCTGTGTGCTTTAGAGATAATGTAGCCAAATGTAGCGGTAAATTTAATCTTCAGTGTTGTGACGTGAGAATGCCATTAATATTTCAGAAAAGCAATAAGGTGAAATACTCTAAGGCAACACCATCAGAGGACCCCATTAAAGCCAGTTCTGACAGCAACATCCAGAGGCTATGGGCCTACCTCACTGTGAAACAGCTACTGGACAAAGAGTGAGTCTGCTTGCATGGCATAATGTCTGCAACTGAGTGTGTACCTGTAAATATGCAGTTGCCAATCCTCCACCTGTGTACTGTATGTGTGTGTTTGTGTGTGTATGGAGGATTATGCAGAAATTGTTGAAACGTCCCCCGATCTAAAAAACTTTTGTTCTGTGTCTTATTTATTCATTTGATAAGCAGATAGTCATGTAATAATAAAATAAAATATTGCTTGAATGTTTTTGATTGTTTCTCTCACTATAGTGTTATTTTGGGGGCAAACATTTTAAGCAAAATATTTTCAGATGGAGTCAAGTAATTTGTCAGTTAAAACTTATGGCCTCTCACTCAGAGTGGCATTTCAGCATTTAAATGGCCTTTTTGTGCTGTTCAAGGCAGACTGGATATTGCAAAGTACGCAATAAACACAACACATAAACATAACAAGAGACAATAGAGCAAAAAGAACACATGAGAGACCCAGGGCAATAAGGGATAATGATTACAGAGGAGGGCAGGTTCTTAGTGGGTTTGGGGTTAAAATGGTTGTATAGCCACGGGTTATCAGAAGTTTATTTTTAAACAACTCCTGTAGTGAACCATATTCTGTATGGACCTTAGCAACTGTATTTACCTGTTGGGTCTTTTAGGGTGAAGTCGAGTGGTGATGAGAAAGACAAGGTGAAGAAGGAGGCCCTGGATCTCTGTCTGAAGTACGGCTTTGTGACTCCTCTCACCTCCATGGTGGTCACCAAGCCCCAGGGAGAGGATTCACAGGTGGCCCACAAGCCCAAGGAGGGGGAGACGCCCAGAGAATCCATGCTAGACACCCATGCATCACGTGCACATGCTAGCCGGGTCAATACTGGTGAGCAAAACTACCATAGTCATCACCACTCAAACACACAAACAAACAAATTCAAGTTTGTTTTGGAATCTTTTTGGATCCGTATGGGATTTTATTCTCTAACCCATCACAAACCTTACCCTAATATTAAAGGAGAATTTCGGGCGATTTCAAAACGTAGCTCTGTTGTTTGCATATCGGAAGTGCTGTCCATAGCGTTAATAACTCAAACAATCTGTATTGCCAAAGCCGGGTTTACCTTTTGCTTCCAATAGACAACCATTATACATTTATGGGGCAAGTTAAAAAGCGTTCCTTGAGCCAGTAAACATGTTCAAAATGTCATTACTAGTCCATATCGATTTGCACTGATTCCTTATAATAAGCACAGCAAGTTTGAACAAACAAGTTTGTGTACATACCTTAGTTTATTTCCCATTTTCCAGTGAAGTCCACACTAGTCGATTGTCGAAGTCATACAATTCAATATTCCAAAACGTATTTTTTCCCCCAAAAAAACTATTTGCGGTGGTTATGTCCAAATAATGTAGCAAGTCGGCCAGGTAACCTGACACCGCTTCCTCAACAGTGTTGTTTATAGTTACCTCTGCCCATGCGCAATAACTCTTGAACTCTTCGGAGCTGTGAATGCAAGTGTCAGTTTACACCTGATCAAAGTAGTTTATGGATATAACCACAGCGAATTGTTTTTTTTAATATTGCTCCACTGGAGTGTAAACACTGAGAGTGTAAATTTAACACTGGACTTTTTGTTGTGTAGCGTTTTTTCTAGCAGAATGCAAGCATTTATGAATCAATGTCACTTGTTATGGTACAAATGAAAGTGACAACAGGTGCAATGGAGAGGCAACAGCAAGACAACCCCCAAAAAGGGAATGGTTTTACAGGTGGTGGCCATTGACAATTGCTCTTTTCTTCTTCAGTTTAGCATTTTGCTTGTAGCATGAGGTGGTACATGCAGCCCATTCAGGTTGCACAGGTAGTCTAGCTCCTCCAGGATGGCAGATCTATATGTGCCATTGCCAGAAGGTATACTGTGTCTCCCAGTACAGATTCAAGAGCATGGGACATGAGGAGACCTGGACAGGGCCGTAGAAGAGCAGCAATCCAGCAGCAGGACCGGTATCTGATCCTTTGTGCAAGGAGGAACAGGAGGAGCACTGCCAGAGCCCTAGATAATGACCTTCATCAGGCTACTGGTTTTAATGTTTCTGACCAAACTGTCAGAAACAAACTATTGTACATGATGGTAGCCTGAGGGCCCAAGTCCTCTAGTGGGATCTGTTCTCACAGCCCAGGACCGTGCAGCTCGATTGGCATTCACAAGAGAACACCACAATTGGCAGGTCTGCCATTGGCGCCCCATTCTGTTCACAGATGAGAGGAGGTTCACACTGAGCACATGACAGACCTGAAAGAGTCTGGAGATGCCGTGGTGAACGCTATACTGCATGCAACAACATCCAGCATGACCGGTCTGGCAGTGGGTCAGTGATGGTCTGGGGAGGCATATCCATGGTCAGACCTCCACATGCTAGCCAACGTCACCCTGACTGCTGATATGTAGCAGGAGGAAATCCTGAGAGCCATCATCAGAACGTATTCTGGTGCAGTGGGCCCTGGGTTCTTCACAGTGCAGGACAATGCCCAGCCTCATGTGGCCATGCATGAGTGTAATAACAATGAATCAGGCTGTCACGTTTTTTGATTTTGTAGAGAGAGAGGGGAGACCAATAAAAAAACATGCAGGTTAGGTTTGGGGCTACAGATGGAAATTAGCATCTATGCTATAGTCTGGCTCATTTACAGTCTGTACGGAAGTGTAAGACTGTTGATTAATGTGCTCTGTCCCAAGTAAATAAATAAACAATATCCAACGAGACAGGCAGTAGACGTTGTTGGTTGTTTAATGGAATTCGTAGGTTGACAATGTAGCAAACAGAACAACATGGCAAGTGCACAACGGTGCATTAACTAATACATATGCTTCATAGACACACGGACATACTATGTTCTATAGCGGAATAGAACGCTTTGGCTAAACTTCAATAACGTACGCAATTATCTCTAACCACTTATACATTCGTCTACTCACATTACTGATCCAAATGATAGCAGGAACACAATATTCCAATGTCAACACATACCATAAAACCCCATAACTTAACTCCAAACAAACGTCTCTTCTTCCAGTAACACTTCATGACACATTTCACAATGATCCATGTCTCTCTCTGGTGTAGGTTGATTAAATACTATATTACACCCTAACTAAGAGGACAGGGGTGTTCGTGATCATTAATAATTTCCACCTATACAATATCAGCCTCACCTAACCTAAACTCCTTCTATCTGCAATCTACACTAGAGAGAGGCGTGGCCAAACCCTAAAGGGACATTTACACATGTAAAAGGAGAAACTAAACCAATGTGCAAGCACTGAATAAGAACACAACATATAAATCAAACTAAACATCACTGTTTAAATAAACATTTATTGAAGGAGTCTCAGTCCATGCACACCAGCCCCCACAGTACTGGATGTGACACAGGCAGAAAACCTATCTCCTGTGGCGTCATTCTTTGTCTCTCTGTGGTGGTCCTGTCAGTTGCCTGATTAGCATAAATTCCCAATTACTAAATAATGAAGAAGGTTTGCATTGTGTTCTCTAGGATAATGCAAATTAGTTAAAGAAAACATAATCCAGTTTGATATGTACTTAATGTGAAACATAATATACTGAAATCAATGTAAACCTCAGACTGATTAGGTTCTCGCCCTTAACACTGTTTGTTGTTTGTTGTGTCACTGTGTGTGTGTTCCTTCCAGTGAGATTATTTGATGGCATGTACTTGGATTGTCGCTTCTCCCTGAATATTGTGCTTGTTTCGTTTAGTTTTTGTGTCTACGTGTTAGTTTTGTTTGTTTTCTCTACCTAATTCTATTCGTTTTTGTGATAAAATGTCATTTTTGTCAAATAAGTTATTAACCAAGACATGGTAAAATCAATTGTTTATCATGATGAAATAGAAATTAAACAAGGTTTTCATCATTATAAAGTTACACATTCAGTATCTTATGGAAATGATAAATGAGCCACATTGAACACACATCCATGCCAGTTAAAGAATGTGTGTACGTTTTACAATATTAGCTTGTTTTCACCTGTTTCATTGTACTGGGTCTAATAGACCCAAACCTCAGATACGTAATGTAAATGTGTAGGGGGGGGGTACCAAGTGTGCACTCCATTAAAATGTGTTCTGTTATTCACAGAAATGTGAGCCAAGGCCAATAAATCTCAAGTTGATAAAATAATTAATTGTATAATTTTCAAACTTAAAAAAGGGTCCCACAGCCGGAACAGATATTTTTTACAGTGTATTGTAATTATTTAAGTATTTTTAGCAAAATATAAATATTGATAGCTGTTGTTTTCAATATTTATATTTTGCTAAAAATACTTAAATAATTACATTACACTGTAAAAAATATGTGTGAATAAAATCTGGAAAAAGCACTGGTAAATGTTGCCTGTAATCTTTCAAATATTTTACAGACATTTATATTTTATATATATTACGGACCACTGTATATTTTATGGACCACCGTATATACAAATTAAGCACTGCCGAACATGAATACTTAAATGTAACATACCCCTAATGTCAACACTAATCCTAACTAGTAATGTCTGAACCTTAAATTACCTAACTTCTAACCCTAAACCTAAGCAAGAAATGGACTTTGTCAATGGACTGGCAAAAAGGTCATGAAAAAGGGCAGTTATTGTTTAGTTTTTTTATTGTTTTTTTTTTACCGCCAGGAATACCAGGACTGCCATACTACCATGGGATGGCCCACCCTGGGATGACATACCACTCTAGAGGGTCACCATTCTATGGTAGGAAAAATTACCGTCTTTATTTTTACATAACTTAATCTCAGGAAGCTTTATTATTGACTTTCCTCTGAAGTTCAGGTAAAAATCTAAGCTGTTAACTCATGTAGCTAGTTGCACACAAAATGGAAGGTTGAAAAACTACAGTAATATATTAATATATTAATATAAAACAATAAACATGTTAAAAGTTGCTATTTGTAGATTTTTGTGCAGTTAGAAGAGCAGTATCATCTCTTTTATTGACCATGTGATTGCATTGCGGAATTGGTGTGTGATGCAAAGCGTCCCACAAATGAACTTCATCCTTATTTTCAGTGTTTCCCAAATGTTTTTGGTTACTGTACCACCAGGTGTCCTAGAGCCCATGGTTGAAAACCGTTTCCCAGGCAGAAGTGACTATTTCTTTCACCCATCTGCAAATAAACAACTCTTTAGACAAAGTTGCATTTCGAAGACCACTCCTGGGGGGTATTGCACAAAACCAAGAAAAGGGATTAAGCCGGGATATTCAAGTTATCCTTATTATATTTTTAACAATACATTACTTTGTCAGTGAATTTCCTGTCATGAATAAATGAATTTCCTGTCATGCCCTCTTCTTCACTAAAACAAAGAAAAAAGGCAAGTGTGTCAAGTTCAACACCTGTGAATGTGAAGTACAGAGGAAAACGCAAATGTCAATTTCATTATTTAATTTCAGTTTCTATTATCCTTAACGTCTGATTTAAAATATAACACAGGTTGTTTCGCCTAAGAAAACGGCACTGCCTGTAATTTTTTTTGGAGCGTAAATGTAGTCTCTTAAATGACTTCAATGTAAACTGTTTTATTTTTTCATCTCACTCTGCTTTACATGACTTCCTAAACTAGGAGGAGTAGGAGCAGGAGGAGTAGGAGCAGGAGGAGTAGGAGCAGGAGGAGCAGGAGGAGCAGGAGTAGGAGCAGGAGGATATCTTGATGCAGGCAAGTGATTTTCTGACTCCTACACAGCTGTAAGTCACAAATCATTTTTGGTGTTCTCAATTTGTGATGTATATTGTTGTACAGCAGGTATAGACTTTGCTGAATATGATGACAATCTGTAATTTTCTGAAGTTTTTTATTGTTTGAAATCTTTTTCTAGTCCTCGAAGTTAGTTTTAGAATTAGTATTATTAAGTTTATGGTTATGTGGCATGTGATCATATGGATTTATGGCTCTGTCATGAATGTCTGACATGAATGTGCTTGATACAACTTTGTGGAATAATGATTATTTACATAAAAAATCTATGTTTTTGGCATTCCGACATTGCCTGGGGGGCTCAGAATGAGGAAATGCAAATTTCCCACAGCCGGAACATCACACAAGGGTTAATGATAGCTGTTGTTTTCAATATTTATATTTTGTTAAAAATACTTAAATAAATACATTACACTGTAAAACATTATCTGTAAATAAAATCTGGAAAAAGCACTGGTAAATGTTGCCAATAATCTTTCAAATATTTTACGGACATTTATATTTTATATATATTACGGACCACGTATATTTTACGGACCACCGTATATACAAATTAAGCACTGCCGAACATGAATACTTAAATGTAACATACCCCTAATGTCAACACTAATCCTAACTAGTAATGTCTGAACCTTAAATTACCTAACTTCTAACCCTAAACCTAAGCAAGAAATGGACTTTGTCAATGGACTGGCAAAAAGGTCAAAAATAAGGGCAGTTATTGTTTAGTTTTTTTATTGTTTTTTTTTTACCGCCAGGAATACCAGGACTGCCATACTACCATGGGATGGCCCACCCTGGGATGACATACCACTCTAGAGGGTCACCATTCTATGGTAGGAAAAATTACCGTCTTTATTTTTACATAACTTAATCTCAGGAAGCTTTATTATTGACTTTCCTCTGAAGTTCATGTAAAAATCAAAGCTGTTAACTCATGTAGCTAGTTGGACACAAAATGGAAGGTTGAAACTACAGTAATATATTAATATATTAATTTAAAACAATAAACATGTTAAAAGTTGCTATTTGTAGAATTTTGTGCAGTTAGAAGAGCAGTATCTACTCTTTCATTGACCATGTGATTGCATTGCGGAATTGGTGTGTGATGCAAAGCGTCCCACAAATGAACTTTGTCCTTATTTCCAGTGTTTCCCAAACGTTTTTGGTTACTGTACCACCAGGTGTCCTAGAGCCCATGGTTGAAAACCGTTCCCCAAGCAGAAGTGACTATTTCTTTCACCCATCTGCAAATAAACAACTCTATAGGCAAAGTTGCATTTCGAAGACCTCTCCTGGGGGGTATTGCACAAAACCAAGATAAGGGATTAAGGGATATTCAGGTTATCCTTATTATATTTTTAACAATACATTAGTTGTCAGTGAACATTTTTGTCTGCTGGAGACACTAGATTGGAAGGTTGTCATTGATGATGAAAACAAAACCTCTACATCTTTTGCTATTGTTTTGATTGAGAGAACCCTAGTGGCCAAAAACTACATATTGTACTTTTAAGAATGCCATAGCACTTTATTTAAATCCCCACCATTAATAAATGAATTTCCTGTCATGCCCTCTTCTTCACTAAAACAAAGAAAAAAGGCAAGTGTGTCAAGTTCAACACCTGTGAATGTGAAGTACAGAGGAAAACGCAAATGTCAATTCCATTATTTTATTTCAGTTTCTATTATCCTCAACATCTGATTTAAAATATAACACAGGTTGTCTCGCCTAAGAAAACGGCACTGCCTGTAATATTTTTTTGGAGCGTAGTCTCTTAAATTACTTAAATGTAAATTGTTTTATTGTTTCATCCCACTCTGCTTTACATGTCTGCCTAAACTAGGAGGAGCAGGAAGAGGAGTAGGAGCAGCAGGAGTGGGAGCAGGAGGAGCAGCAGGAGTAGGAGCAGGAAGATATCTTGATGCAGGCAAGTGATTTTCTGACTCCTACACAGCTGTAAGTCACAAATCAAGTTTGGTGTTTTCAATTTTTGATGTATATTGTTGTACAGTAGCTATATACTTTGCTGAATATGATGAAAATCTGTCATCTTCTGAAGTTGAAATTCATATTTTTTTATTGTTTGAACTTTGTCTAGTCCTCGAAGTTAGTTTTAGAATTATTATTTTTAAGTTTAATGTTATGATTATGATTTATGATCGTGTAAATATCAGGTTAGGGATACAGGCCATCATTGATAGAATTCTATAATTTCTATAATAATAATACTAATAATATCTATCTAAATAGTTTGAAGTATTTATGTGACTGTTTTGTTCATCAGGCAGCTGTCTTATTCAGAGAGAGCAGGGTCGAGATAGCACGAGTGCTCTGGCATGTGATCATATGGGTATATGGCTCTGTCATGAATGTCTGATATAAATGTGCTTGATACAACTTTGTGGAATAATGATTATTTACATTAAAAATCATTGTTCGGCATTCCGACATTGCCTGGAGGGCTCAGAATGAGGAAATGCAAATTGGTACATTGATACACCCAGGGCAGACCCGTGGATAGTCAGATGGGAATATCTTGACACCTCACTCTCAAAGTGCCTCCTTCAGTGTAGGCTAGAGGGCCTGTAAATTAAATTCTGGATGTATAGGCAGATATGTATCCATGTATCAACTAAAAGCTTTTGATTTGATTTAGTATGTTTTATTTTGACATGTAAATAAAATAAAACATCATAAAGTAAAACAGTTGAAACCAAAAAAAAAAAAAATACTTTATAATTTACAGTACTATTTACACATGCAAAAAAGTAGGAAGAAGTAAAACTTATGTACTCCTACCCCTTAATACCCTTTCTAACCTATTAAATTAAACAAATTAGCTACAAAATAATAAGACTACAGAAATAGTAAATCTGTTATCAATGAAAATATATATTCAACAGTTCTATTCACATTCATGTATTTACCCATACACAACAATTCAATAAATCCAGGTTATTAATTTCGCTGTTTCTCTCTCTCTCTATCTCTCTATCTCTCTCTCTCTATATATATATCTCTATATCTCTCCATATCTCTATATCTCTATCTCTCTCTCTCTCTATCTATATATATATATATATATCTATATATATATATATATATATATATATTATTTCTTTGAATGTCTTATTGAATTGGAATATGTTTATGCTTTTGAGTTGAATGAGCAGTGTGACAAGAATCGTCTTGGCAACATGAGCTTGGAGGAAGCATGTGATTGATAATAATGTCCTAAATTATCTTAAATATTTTTTTCTGAAAGTTACTGTACTTCTACAGGCCTCCTTGGTGTGGTTTTCTCTTGCTGCATCATGCAGGTCATATATATATATATACTGTGCGCCGTAGAGGATGGTCGCATGGACAATGGCTCTGCTCACTCTATGCAGGTTTTGGCTTATTACTGTTTTTTTGGTTTTTATTTCTGCACGTTCTGCACTGTCGCTCATACAGTATGATCGACTAGCACTTTTGGATATACGTAATTCACTGGATACAGACTTTTTTTCCACTTACCGGAGTGATTGCTGCAACTTCACTATCCCGCCGTCGACTTGTTTACTTATACGCAGGCGACGAAGGAGAAAGAAAAGGGGAAAACGAGCGGGTATTCTATGCAGATCACGGACGAGATACTGCAATCCACCGTTACCGAGCATTTTACTTGCAAATGTTCAATCACTTGACAATAAAGTGAACGAACTTCATGCTCGGATTATCTTCCAGCGGGACATTGCCAACTGCTGCGTGCTAGCATTCACAGAGACCTGGCTGGATTCTACCATCCCAGACATGGCTATTACGCCAGCTGGTTTCTCCATCTACCGGCAGGACAGAACCTCGGAATCAGGTAAACAAAGAGGCGGAGGGGTTTGCATTATGATTAACTCTCGTTGGGGTTCGGATGCCGCAGTTACTTCAACACAATGCTCACCGGACCTAGTGCTACTCACTGTAAACATATGTCCCTTCTATCTTCCCCGGGAGTTTACTTCCGCTATAATCACAGCAGTCTGCAATTACTCCCTGTGGTCACTTAAAATCCATGGTATTATTCATAAGAGTAGGGCTGTTAACCTCAGTGTCCTGGACAAAATTTCCAATCGTTCCCTCATACCATCATTGAAACCTAATCACTCCTACCTCTCAATAGGCTCATTCATTACCCTTTCCCCCCTACTCCCCAGGCCATTGCTGCAAATGAGAAAGTGTTGCAGTCAACTTGCCTGGTAAAATAAAGGTAAACAAAATGCAAGTTTAATTGTTGGTAAACTTTTCTGCCCAAAACAATTTACCTTATTTAAAGAAAAGCCAAAGGCAGTGTCTACAAGGGTAAATGGGGCAACAGTAAAGGCCAAAATAAATGTAATGCCTAGCAAGTCGAACAAAATGATAACCTTCACTTCTGAATGGAATAGCAGAGTATATACATACAACACACAACCGAACAAAGATCAATCGCCGATAACTGATACTAGACAACAAGCAACTAAGATGCACACACTAATTTTTTTTTATTTTATTTAACCTTTATTTAACCAGGTGGGCACGTTGAGAACAAATTCTCATTTAAAACGGCGACCTGGCCAAGATAAAGCAAAGGTGCAAGTACAGACAGAGTTACACATGAATACAAATACACAAGAATAACACAAAGGGTAGGGTAAGGGGGAAAGATAGAAAAGTGCAGTTGAATGTGCAGTTGAATGTGCAGTTGAATGCAGTGTACAGAGTAGCAGGCAGATACAATGTAATAAGCTAACACTAGTATGACAGTGCAAATGGTAGCTGTGCAAATAACAAATAACAATAATGTAATTAAACTAATATAATGTTCAAGTCCGTATATACACAAAGGTGCTTATTTGGAAAATACTAAAGTAACGGATCAGATAGGGAAAGGTAGTGTACATGTGAGGGGGGGGGTCAGCAGGTGCAATGGTTGGACAGAAGCTCTGATAATCGAGATTTAAAGGAAGTGAGGGGG
>JACXGM010008171.1:5102-29469 GCA_016801145.1 Umbra pygmaea
ATTTTCTCAGATTACACACCATGCTATTTTCTCAGATTACACACCATGCTATTTTCTCAGATTACACACCATGCTATTTTCTCAGATTACACACCATGCTATTTTCTCAGATTACACACCATGCTATTTTCTCAGATTACACACCATGCTATTTTCTCAGATTACACACCATGCTATTTGCTCCCACCTGTCATCAATTGTAGTGGTTTTAATTACTTCTTAAGGACTTAAAAGTGCTTATGGTGAAGATTTGTTGGTCTGTGCATGTAACAACAACCTCACAAGCTTTACACAAAGCTGGTCTGAATGGCAGAGTGGCAAGAAAGAAGCCTCTTCTGGAAAAGGGACACAGTCTCATTTGCTTTTTGCAAAAAAACATTTGGAAGATTCTAACGATGTGGCAAAATTAGTCAGATTAGACCGAGATTGGACTTTTTGGACTGAACAGCTCATTATGTGAACCAAATACAGCACACCACCCAAAACACCATACCTACTGTGAAGCATGGTGGTGCCAACAACATGTTGTGGGGGTGTTTCTTTTCAGCGAGGATTGGGCGATTTGTCACAATAGAATGGATAAGGGATCCTGTCAAGTACACCCAAATTCTTGAGGAAAACCTGTGGCCCTCTGCTAGACATTTGAAGATGGGAAGGTGGATCACCTTCCCTAAACACACTGCCAAAAAACACTATGCAGTGGCTTAAAGATTAGAAGGTGAATATACTGGAATGGCCAAGTGGCCTAAATTAAATCTGTGGATGGACTTGAAGACACCAGTCAGTCGCCGCTCACCGTAAAATTTGACTGAACTCTTAACAATTCTGCCGGGAAAAATGGGCAAATATTCCCCAATCTAAGTGCACAAAGCAAAAGGTGGATCTACGAGGTATTAAGTCATGGGACCGATCAGTTTTCGAACTCTGTTATTCTTTTCTTTTTACGTTTCTGAACTGATGCCCTTTTACATTACTTGAATATTGTAAGGCAGAATGTGTACATAAAGCTGGAACAAAAACATATATTTTATGAGAAAAGTAAAGAAATTATGCCGGCTAGGCACAAAGATTCAAAACATGGCACTCATGGCATGAGGAAGGCGCAAGCCGAAATGCGTTGAAATACATTTTTTTTACATTTACTAAATCCAACAGAGTGCCTTGTTTTGCATAATTTTTCTTTATTTTTCCAGTGTATTTCCCTTCCAAGAGCACCTTTGGTAGTTTATATTGTGGAACACCCTGAAGCCCACCTGCAACTTTTCAGTCATATATTTTGTAGGATTTGATTTCAGGCTGTAAGAACAAAAAAGTGATTATTTCGAAGGGGTATGATGATTTTCTATAGGCACTGTAGGCATAGGATATACAACTCAAGAGAAAATTAAGAGACCACTGCAAATTTATCTTAAACCCCATTGAAAACCTCTGAAATGTGATCAAGAGGAAGATTCATGTTCACAAGTCATTAACCACATTCACTGGATGGGTCTGAACTAGAATATGTGGACACCTACAAATACCTAGGGGTCTGGTTAGAATTTTCACTTCCAGACCCACATTAACAGTCTTCAATCCAAAATTAGGATTGGCTTCTTATTCCGCAATAAGGCCTCCTTCACCAACGCTGCCAAACACTCTTTTGTCAAAATGAGCATAATAACCATTATTATTCCTCTAAATATTGATTTCTGAACTCTTCCTAAATGAACACATTAGTATTGTGTGTTTAAAAATGAATTGAAAACATATTTTGACACAGCATATTTTTTGTTATTTTGATTTGTTATTTGGTCTCTGTTCTCTTCCGGCCCTTCCTTCCTAGATCCTGGAGAACACAGTGTGCCTGAAGACGGCCCGTTGTGCCCATGAGGTTTTGAAGAAGATAGTGAACGGTCTCATTGTGAACGAGGCCATGGACCCCCAAGCTGTACTTCTACTCTGTCACGGCCTAGTCTCAGAGAGTCTGCCTCTCATCTCTAAGAAAAACCGGTTCGGAAACTCACACATTCTGCATACCTGAGCCGATATATATCCGATGTGTGTTATTAATGATATGCTCATTTCACTTTGTGCTTTTAGGGAGAAGAAGGTTAAACCTCCACCAGACCCTCGCCTCCCCCCGCCCAGCTGTCTCCTCCTGCTTCCCACACCAAAGAAAGGAGGGATAAAGGCGCCCATTAGCAGCTGCACCAACATGCACATTCTAGTAGACACTGGACTACGGGTAAACAAAACTTTGCAACTTAATATTAGAGGTTTCTCACATGGATCTTGGCAAAATCCAAGGTCGATTTGAACATGAAGTTATGTTTTTTCGTGGAAACAAGTATGACTCGTGTACATGGGGGAGAAAAATGCTATTGTAAATGGTAAAAACAATTACGAAAAGAACAAACTCTTGGCTTTAGATAAATTGCTAGTAGAAGTGTTTTACTATTTATTCCTCTGGTCATTTGAATGTTCTGTGTTTGTCCAGTTGCTCCATTTTAGTCTAAAGAGGGGCAAGTTGAACTCTTCCAACGCTTTGGTTCTGGAGATGCTAGATCCATTCATCACTCTTCTGCTAGACTGCTTGAACTCCATGCATGTCGGGGTGAGTTCGTGTTTACATTTACATTTTATTTGAATACACAAGCATGGATCAATGGACTTTCCTCACATTAATGCAAACAGAATTAATAACAGCAAGTACATTCAGGCAAATAATTTGACACAATACCAATTATAGTGTGTGTAAATAAAGGGACACAGTGTGTAAGGTGGATAGTAGAGTGGTTGAAGTATTTATATGGGTATGCGGTGGGGCGTTAGTGTGTATATCCCAGTGTGTCTTATTGCTTTCTCTTTGTGCATCCAGGTCACAACTGAAGCGCTTATAGTCTTAACATACCTTTTGCGGTTCCCTCTGCCTGCTGTTGAGAAAAATGCAGAACAGCTTATTAAGCAGCTGTTTGTCCTGCTCAAAAACTATTGCAAGGCTGGCGCTGCTCGGGGAGAAAACCTCCTCCTCGTCCAGAACTGCTTTAAGGTACCACAGGCTTTTTCGGTATTGTTGAAGAACCTATACTGGACATAATTTATGTCATGTAAAAACAAGCTTGAATGAGTTGAAATTACTGGGAAGTGCTGTAGCTGATTAGTTCAATTGTCCTTGTATCTGCTAGTGCATCACTGTGATAGTGAAGAACGAAAAGGCCCAGAAGATCAATGAGACACAGCTGCAAGTTCTGCTGGGATACGCTGAGGAGGACATTTATGACCAATCACGCCAGTCAACTGCTTTTGTGCTGCTGAAGGTAGAGTATTTGACTCTGAAAATATGCATTGTTAATTTTTAAAGGGAATTGCTACTTCCAATGGATAATAACAAGTTGTAACTATCTGTATTTGGTTTGAAAGTGTTGAATCACATTTTATGTTATGCTCTATACCCTAACACCACTCTCTCCCACTAAAGGCCATCCTGTCTAGGCGGCTGGTCGTACCAGAAATGGAGGAAGTGATGAAGAAAGTGGCACATCTGGCTGTTACCGGGCAGAATGCTGTGATCAGGGGCCAGTGCAGACAGGTACGGTTTCCAGTTTTTTATTCAGCTTGACTTATTTTCATTACATTTACAAAGTTCATAGCTATAGGGACAACCATTGCCTTTGTATAATTACAATGTTTGTTTTTAGACTTATTTCAGTGTTCCTTCTTTGTTCACATCTAGATATATCAGAAGTACATATTGGACTATCCTCTGGGAAAGAAACTCGATACCCATCTGCACTTTATCGTGTCCCAGCTCAGGTAAAATGGACATGCTTGTGTATAAGGATTGTGTTAGTGTAAATAATTGTCTTTGATCCACAACTATATTTCTCATCTTCT
Source organism: Umbra pygmaea (assembly GCA_016801145.1). Lineage (NCBI taxonomy): Eukaryota > Metazoa > Chordata > Actinopteri > Esociformes > Umbridae > Umbra > Umbra pygmaea. The sequence continues at coordinate 8,979 of JACXGM010008171.1, forward strand.
GTTTTCTCCTCTCCCCTCAAAGTTATGAGCATGACACTGGAAGAGAAGTTGCTCTGGAGATTATAGCCTACATCTTCCACACCTTCCCTCAGGTATCCCTGATAACCCTCTCAAAACCAGCATACCATAATTACCTGACAAGTGCAGTATTTCTTTTAGATGTTTATACCCATGGCTTGAGGTGAATGTTGCCTACATGCACAGAGTTTGTACCTCAGCTAACTTTTTACCTTAACCCTTGTCTTTTAGAATTGATTGGATCAGTCTCTGTAGGGCATTTCCTGTTTCTAACTCTTGACTGTCTTCTAGAACCATCTGCACCGCTATTGTGGGATGTTCTTCGTGCCTCTGGCTTTGGCTATGGTAAATGATGACTCGGCTCACTGTAAAAAGATGGCAGCCATGGCTGTCAAATCACTGCTGAGTAAACTAGACCAGCTGCATAAGAACACCTTGTTCACCATGGCTAATAAGTGGCTGACTGGAGACAAGGTATGGACGCAAGGACACATAATCTACTGCTAAATGTCTTCCTCTAGATGTATAACAATAACAAAGGACAGGTGTACAGTGCCTTGCGAATGTATTCGGCCCCCTTGAACTTTTTGACCTTTTGCCACATTTCAGGCTTCAAACATAAAGATATGAAACTGTAATTTTTTGTGAAGAATCAACAACAAGTGGGACACAATAATCAAGTGGAATGAAATTTATTGGATATTTCAAACTTTTTTAACAAATAAAAAACTGAAAAATTGGGCGAGCAAAATTATTCAGCCTCCTTAAGGCGATACTTTGTAGCGCCACCTTTTGCTGCGAATACAGCTGTAAGTCGCTTGGGGTATGTCTCTATCAGTTTTGCACATCGAGAGACTGAAATGTTTGCCCATTCCACCTTGCAAAACAGCTTGAGCTCATTGAGGTTGGATGGAGAGCGTTTGTGAACAGCAGTTTTCAGTTCTTTCCACAGATTCTTGATTGGATTCAGGTCTGGACTTTGACTTGGTCATTCTAACACCTGGATATGTTTATTTGTGAACCATTCCATTGTAGATTTTGCTTTATGTTTTGGATCATTGTCTTGTTGGAAGACAAATCTCTGTCCCAGTCTCAGGTCTTTTGCAGACTCAATCAGGTTTTCTTCAAGAATGGTCCTGTATTTGGCTTCATCCATCTTCCCATCAATGTTAGCCATCTTGTGCCATCCAGTGGGGATGGTGTGTTCAGGGTGATGAGCTGTGTTGCTTTTACGCCAAACATAACGTTTTGCATTGTTGCCAAAAAGTTACATGTGGGTTTCACCTGACCAGAGCACCTTCTTCCACATGTTTGGTGTGTCTCTCAGGTGGCTTGTGGCAAACTTTAAACAACACTTTTTATGGATATCTTTGAGAAATGGCTTTCTTCTTGCCACTCTTCCATAAAGGCCAGATTTGTGCAGTATACAACTGATTGTTGTCCTATGGACAGACTCACCCACCTCAGCTGTAGAGCTCTGCAGTTCATCCAGAGTGATCAGGGGCCTCTTGGCTGCATCTCTGATCAGTCTTCCCTTTGTATGAGCTGAAAGTTTAGAGGAACGGCCGGGTCTTGGTAGATTTGCAGTGGTCTGATACTCCTTCAATTTCAATACTATCGCTTGCACAGTGCTCCTTGGGATGATTAAAGATTTGGAAATCTTTCTGTATCCAAATCCGGCTTTGAACTTCTCCACAACAGTATCTCGGACCTGCCTGGTGTGTTCCTTGTTCTTCATGATGCTCTCTGTTCTTTCAACGGACCTCTGAGTCTATCACAGAGCAGGTGCATTTATATGGAGACTTGATTACACACAGGTGGATTCTATTTATCATCATTAGTCATTTAGGTCAACATTGGATGATTCAGAGATCCTCACTGAACTTCTGGAGAGAGTTTGCTGCACTGAAAGTAAAGGGGCTGAATTATTTTGCTCGCCCAATTTGTCAGTTTTTTATTTGTTAAAAAAGTTTGAAATATCCAATAAATTTTGTTCCACTTCATGATTGTGTCCCACTTGTTGTTGCTTCTTCACAAAAAAATACAGTTTTATATCTTTATGTTTGAAGCCTGAAATGTGGCAAAAGGTCGAAATGTTCAAGGGGGCCGAATACTTTCGCAAGGCACTGTATAAAGAAATCCACTTTAGACCTTTGAATCCACCCACGTAACCTCTAAACCCACCCCTGTTTGCCAAGGTATCTCTGCATCGTCTGGGGGCCCAGGTGTGTGGGCTTTTTGTGGAGGTGGAGGGAGTGCAGTTCAGAAAACGTCTAGATACCCTGCTGCCCCTCATCGAAAGAGAGATTCACCCCAAGAAATACGATGATGTGAGTTTAAACCCATCTATAAATAGGTTTGATGTCAGTCGATGTACAGATGTACACTTTTCAAAAGCTTGACCTATCGAAGGTCAGTAAGTATTTTACATGTCATTTCAATATTGAATAACCTCTGCTAACAGCTGCTTTACACCCTGCCTTGCAGATTGAGGAGGAGAAGGATGAGAAGGCAGCCGACAGACTGCTGTTCAGTTATCTGACACTGGTCACCAAACTGATCAAGGAATGTGGTCTCCTGGAGTTTAGCAAACCTCAAGACACCATCAGCAACATATTAGGTAAGACACTACTGCAACGTTTTCCCGAACTAGGGTTCTCTGGCTCATGTAGGGTCATCCAATTTGTAAAAATCTGAAAAACTGGCAAAAGGAAAATAACCTGGGTGAATAGATTTCAAAACGGGATCAGATGCCAAAAATGTGCACTCCATCAACACTTCATGTCTGGTTGCAGAGGTTTGTGTTATCTAACTGATGCCTATAGAAGTTACCATTATGAACATTTTATGAAAACATATTTGACAACAACTACCAATGGTGATAATGAAATATACAGATGTTTATTGGAAAGTCTTAAAATATCACATCCGTTGATTTGGGTGAGATTGCTAAGCCTACAGTTCTATGCTGCATAAATCATATTGCTTTCTCTATTATGCAGCGTGACTAAACCCAGGAATGTGTTCACCTGAAATACTTGTAGCTACACACATTTTCTCCTTCTGATTGGGTTGATTATAATCCTTGTCTAACATTTAGTACAGTGGTGGATTAATCTGTACCAATTTGCTTACAGTTAAATTGAGTAACATTTTTGACCAAGTACCGCATCCTGGGATGATGTTTAAGGAACTCCACTCATTGTTTCGTTTCACCTAATCAGAATTTGCCAACTCTTCCCCAAATGTGCAACATGCTCCCACCAGAAAGAGCAATGCTTTCCCTTCAATAACACCCCCAAAACATAATGACTTGGCTTCCGAAACAAAATCTGAAACTTTATTCTAAAAATACAGAATTACGCAACAGGCTGAACAAAACTGCTTTGCTAGTAATTTATCTTTTGGAAGGAGCTAACCACTGACGCTAGCCTGCTAGCTGCATTTTGGGAAAGAGTAACACCTCAAAAAGATAAAAGTATGAAGAAGGGTGTTCAAGACTATAGAATTAAATATTTTGAAAGTGCTTCAGGATGAGTCTTAATCAATAAAAATGAAGGTCATTGGTAAAATTAGGGCTACATCAGAGGATGTTAAAATTAAAAAGATTCACATTCTTGGTGAAGTATCATGAAGAGAGATATAATGCTGCTGGAAATAAGAATATGTTACTCTACTGGAGAGGGTTGTTATATATCTGGATTTTGGAGGAATGGACCTAATTGTAGAAAATAACATACAAAAGGTATATTCTACTGTGTGGGGTGCCCATCTACTTATCGAGAATGGGTCCCCACCTCCTAGGTGAGTTCATCATTTTGTCTTTGGTGATACATGTGTTTTTGCAGGAGGTGTGTGTTTTGGGGGGGCTAAAGAGTAGGTGGTATATGGAACATACACATCCAGTCTGAATGGGGCTGGCTAGTGTTGTGATCCAGTGGTCCCAAGATTTCAAACAGTGAATAAGATGTAAATGAGAAGATATTGGTTGGAGCGATGTGCTATAGGACTCGTAGGAGGGAATATTGCATATAACTATTACTACCGGTATATATTATGTCAATATTACAGGTTTTCCGTTATAGGTGGTCTGAATAGTGGCCCGTGAAGAGGGCTGGTTAGCTACAGATTATTAGACACCAACCCTGGTAATGGGATGACAGGCACTGTCAAACATCTGTCCACAAAAAAATCATCCAATGACACTCATGGAACTGTGGTCAGCACTATCCGGCGTGCAGCAGTATCACTTTACATGTGAGAATTTACTGAAGGAAGGTAAAACCGATGGATCTTGTTGCGAAAAAAATGTTACATCGCCTATATGGGCACCTTTCGGTTTTAAACCAGATGGCAGTGGAAAACCTTGATGAGCCTGTGTAAAGAATATGCAAAAAAACGGTGTTTGTTACACCAATCTCTGTAACCACCTAAAGTTTTAACCACCCCACGGCCTACACGGACATTGGATTAAACACTGCTTCGCTGCTTCCTAATCATCCACCTGGTCAGAGGCAGTTGAATACGACCCACTGTTATTACAACAGTCGTTATTCGTCTTTTATTCATTGGTATTTGTATGTAGATTTTATCATTTGTAAATTACTAATTCATTTTATGCAGCTCTTAGAGAGTTTAAGTCCTTTTTTTAACTGTGTGTGATTTACTTAATACAAAGCACGTTCATTGCTAGTCAGCTTGCTGTTAATTCGAAATTAACATTTAGCGAGTGATTAGTGTCTGCTCATTAATTATTCAAAGGCAATCCAAACTAAGTTGTGTGCGGCAATCGAGCAGTCTTATAACAGACCAACGACGGTTATGTTAATACAGGTCATAACCGTCATAAACAATTCCAAAGTCAATAAAAATATTATGTCATTTGTTAGAATTTACAAGATATATATACATTTTTGTTCTTTATGTTGACATTTTTGGTGTTCTACTCTTTGCCAAGACACTACTAGCTCTTAGCTCTTTCCAAATGATTAGTCACTGGTCTCTTTTGAATTTAATTGGGTGATGTAGACCAGTGGGCGGAGTTCTCTATACATCAGCCTGGGATGCTGTACCAGGGCAAACATTTCTCTATTCCTGAGCCTTGGTTTAAAGGAATAACATTTCCCATCCTTCAGGTCACATTGAGGCTCACCTGCGCTACCCTCACTGTTGGGTGTGGCTGACCGCCTCTCAGCTGTTCGGTCAGCTATTTGCCACCCAGCAGCCAGACCAGCTGGTAGCCCACTGGAGGCAGAATGCCACAAGGGAGGGCAGCGGCAACGAAGACTCGCCGGGTGCTGTGGGGACGAGGTTCCTGACAACCAACCTGGACAAGAAGGTGAGCCACCTCTTAGAACATAGTTGAAATAGATATTTAGTTTTGGGCCTGTGACTGTTTTATCTGTAAATGAATGTAGCTTTATATTGAAAACGTATGCATAAGTAAACTCGTATAACACTCCCTGTCAGAGGTGTACTCAAGATAATTTATTTATTTATAATTTATAATATACTCTTGGTCGGCTAAGATTGTTTTTAGTCGAGCAGCGGTATGGCTGTGTGACAGCCGCGGTCGGTGACTCTGAATTGGGGCGGGCTCATGTTATGCTCGGGGCGGGAGCGGTGCGCAATGCACTAAACCCACTGTGCGATCTGCTGTGTGAGATCTGATTCCTGCCTGTGTCACTTAACTAGCTACACTATTACTGAAATAAATAAATGTGCTACAGTCAGAATATTATATTATGTAAGACAAACAGTGCCACACTAATAAAAATATTTTTTTAACAAAGGCTTTATCCAAAAATATATTCAATAAGTCCTACCACATACTGTAGGCTGAAATTCCCTTTCATTTATCTGCATAGTTTTTTTTCTCATACTACTCATGTGAGCACACAATTGTAGCAGTTGATTCACTACAACCTGTCCTTAACTTAAAATGTACTGTTGGTGTTATAGAACTTTATAAAAATAATGCATAATAAATCCGTAGTATGGAAGCATTTCATCAAAGTAATGGGTGATTCAAAACAAGTTGAACGCAACCAACAATGGTTTTCATAACATTGTTCCACATTAAATATGTTGTAGCCTACCACTTCAAAACAGCTTATGTAGGTGCATGCTAACATGCGCTGCTTTGAATAATCTACTTGTTAACATCTGCACTAAATGAAATGTTTAGGCTACTGTATGTCGGCTTTGGCTGTGCTAAGTTTCAATTATCTAATCACAAAAAAGCCACTATTGTTATAACCAAAGACAAACAAAACGGGTTTATTCCCTACATTTATGTTTACAATTGGATGAATCTAGGTTAAAGATATCACATTGAATGACATTAAATCACATCAAATATCCGGTGAAGACAGTTCCCCATTCGTCTGCCAGGTATACAGGCCCATTTTCCCGTGGTGAATGTCATCTGTGGTTCTGAAAAAGGCTCCAGCACGCACCATTTCATAGACCTGCTCTGATAATTTGCACGCTAAACAACATTTTTAATTTGTATTACATGGATATTGATTATCAGTAGCATAGAACTAGGCAGTTGTAATTATATTGGCATTCAGCAACAACAGGTGACACCTGAGACTTAATATTAGGAATAATTTTATAGTAGCTGAATCCGGAAATGCCGGAATGCTACAGTACATTGAGTCGGATCAGATTTATTTTTGCCTTGTCAATCACACTTTTTACTTGTGTATTAGTTTCTGATTACTTCTTTCAACAGCGCTGTAAAGTCGAGCCAGGATCCAGGGGGTGTATGTGATCCAGAGTTTGGAACTTTGGCTCTTTCCCCACTAATGCAATAGGTAGAACATTGAAGTAACAAGAGATGCCCAGTTGCTTTTGGTTCACAACATATATGGCACTTTCCACTAGAGGTCGGCAAATAAATCGGCCTGGCCCATTAATTATGGCCGATTATGAGTTTTCTAAATAATTATTAATCAGCCTTTTTGCTCGCCAATTATGGCCGCTACTTTTTTTAGAGGAAGAACATCCTCTAGTGTTACACATACATAGCAAACTGCGAGGAAACTGCATGCAGCCCATCTGTCTTGAGCTGCTCCTTGTCACTAAAGTCTCAAGGACGTTTTGTGTTTGCAGAGAAGCCAGGGTAATTTTCTAGCTAGAATGAACTGATCTTTCGGGGGAGAAATTCAATCAAAGTTTCACATGGTTGTTTTTAGGCTAGAATAGTGGGTAGATGTTTACTGCTTTTGTTCCAAGAGAACTGTTCCAATTTTTATTTTTATCAACCTAAACTTGTATCCGATAGGCTCTTCCACATAGGGAGGCAATCAGGAAAATGTGACTCATGTTAATTTGAAACTTCTTCACAAGGGTTAACTAGTTTATAGCTACAGTATATACATTACATATAATAAATAAGGGGTTTTATAATTTATCATCAAATTAGCCTACAGTATGTCAACATTGGGTAGTGTCACCAAACAAGTGCTGGTTTAACTGATATGTCCATTCTCCAACGCACAATCATAGTGCACATCTAACTACACATTAGTTAGATTGGTTAATAATTTGTCAACTATCAAAATGCACAGACTAAATGATTTGTGGCAGGCAATACCCCAAGATCTTTTTTAGAAAACTTTAATAGGAAAAGTTATATGCAATACAAATCGTACTATGTCCTTCATTAAAATATGATCTACTGAATAAATATGAATAAAAATAATTAGCCGATTTACTTGTGGTCAGCTTTTCTGTTAAAAGCTATTGGTCTTGAAAAATCATAATTGGTCGACCTCTGCTTTCCACAAGTAGTGTGGAAATTGGGTTTAAAGGTTGTTGAAAAATGAACTTTTTTCCTTTTTCAACAAATACAAAAAGAAAGAAGATGTTTAACCTTCAGAACATGTTGTTTGCCCACCTCAGGTTGTTAAAACCCATATTTTATGAGCTGTCTAGCATTTTTGCAACCTTGTTACCAATTTGTATGTTGATTTCTGAATAATATTTTTAAATAATTTTAAACACATTTTCTGTTTTCTAGACATAATTAATATAGACATAGCATATAATCCAATCTCTCAATATTAGGTGCAACTAACATATTTCTCCATGTTTTTTACGGATTCTTAAGACTGTTAATAGCCTTCTGGCTTGTTGATGTGATCTTGAGAAGATAGGAAGCTACATTCGTTTTGGAGAGGACTGGCTTTCTCTTTGCAACCCTGCCAAGCACACGATTGTTGGTCAGTGTTTTCAGACGGACTCATGAACATAGACATTAGCCAATGTGTAGAGAGGCCTTTAGTTGCTTAGACGTTTTCCTGGGTTCCTTTGTGACCAGACTATTACCCGCCTTGGAGTGATATTTGTTGGTAGACTACTCCTGAGGAGGGTAACAAAATGGCCTTCAATGTCCCTCATTGGTACACAAGACCTCTGACTGTGGATTAGTGGAGTCAAAACACTTCAGAAATGGTTTTGTAACCTTTTCCTGCCTGATGAGTATCAACAACTATTTTTCGGAGATCCTCCTAACTGATTATCCTAGAGGTTCACATACTTTTGCCACCCACAGATATGTAATAATGGATCATTGTCCTCAATAAATTAATGACCAGGTTTAATATTTTAGTCGCATTTGTTTAAAGGTACAATATGTAGTTTTTGACCACTAGGGGTCTCTCAATCAAAACAATAACACAATTATGCCAGCAACGCACACTCTGATTTTTGTTTTCTAAAAACAATTGCACTCATTGTAATTCATTGCAATAATCATTGGTAATTCATTATAAAGCTAGTGAATTGTAACCAAATGCAATTGTACCATATATACCCGAATATAAGACGAGGTTTTTGTCCTAAAAATAGGCTGAAAAATTATATTCGCGATATAGACAAAATCACGGGGAAAACTGAGAAAGCAGGGGGAAACAGCAGAGGGCGCCAACACAATAGGCTAATTAATGACAGTGTTATAAATTAAATAAACAATAAGTTGCCGCCGTTTGTTTGCTGCTTCCATGGCTGTAGCGCGCTGGGTTTGCGTTTTTACAGGTATGCCTGGCAATCCGTTCGTGCTGTCAAAATGGGCAGTTGATAACAACACACAGAACAAAACATAAACATAAATTCCGTGTCGGAACGTACTTTTCCAAAAGAAAAAATACTGACACTAGCATTGTTTTCAGAAAATATAGTATTTCAGCTTAACATGTTTCCTTAATATCTGATGAGGCATTGGTGTAACTTTGGGATTTATTACAGTACATGTATTACATTGTAGCACATTTAATGAATGGTGTTAAAATGTTGTTGTTTTTTTCAATTATCACTAGAATTTTCAAATAAAATTATTTTCTGTTGAAAACCAGATTTTTTCCCAAAAAATATTTTTTGTCCCCAAAAATAAATCTAGAAAATGGGGGGGTCGTCTTATAATTAGGGTCGTCTTATATTCGGGTATATACGGTATTTTGTGTAAAGAAACTTAAGAGCATGTGATGGCAAAAAATTATAATTTAACATGTTTTTAATAACTTTTTATTTAAAACAAATATGTTGTGCACACAATTTAATTGAATATATTGTCAGTGTCTTGTGAACACAATTACATTTGAAAAACGTTCACTAGAGTCTGTTTTATCTAACAATAGACTACAATAGACTGCCTGTAGCTAGCGCCGATGCTGTGTATTGTTAAATATATTATAGCTTTATTCAGGTTATGTTTAGTTACGGGTATGTAATGCCATTTCGTGGTTCCCCAGAAAGTAGAGCAACTAGAGGAGTCAAAGTTTTTGTGAAGCCATTGACAGGTGATAAAACAAAATGTCCTATGTCTTCGGATTATATTACAAATTTCTCTGGGATTGAAAGTTGGTGGAAACATTTGGCATAATGTAAATACACAACTAGAAATATATATAACATAGGTGTAGTGATTTTAGATTTTTTTATGCAGAAAAGCTACATATTGTGGGGTTTATTTGGGTTCTCTTTATTTACTTCTCAGATTTTGTGAAAATCTGATGTTTAGGTATTTATGCAGAATATAGAGAATTCTAAAGGGTTCACAAACTTTCAAGCGCCACTGTTGTTAAGCATAACCATTCAATTTAATTTTGAGAAGCAATTGCTCTTTCCACCTTCCCGTATTACCCAATGTAGCCTACCATCTGTGGATGATTTACACTCTAAAATTGCTCTATTGTTTTACAAACATTTGTCATGAAGCCAAATAATGTCACTAAGGAAAAGCTGTTCTTTTCAATATTTATATTTTGTTAAAGCTATTCCTGTAAATGTTATATATTTATATGAATACAGATGTTCCCATTTAAAAACTATGTGATTAGCAACCCTGTTACTGCTACACAACCCTGTTACCCAACAAAAGGTAACAGGGTAGCAGATTAAGCATAAAGGAAGCTATTACTCAGGAGGGCATAGTTAGTTTGGTAGCACATGTTGAATGCTAGTTATTGATAAGCATATATATTTAATGTAAAACTTATATTCATATATATTTTCTAACAAAAATGTTGGTAACATGTTTGAGTCCTTGGAAGTTGTCCAAAGTAGCCAAATCTAGAACTGTGAAAATAAAGAAAATTAAATTAGGGTATTTCCTATTTGCCTGGCCATGGTCCAGAAATATATTGATGATCAATAGTCCTTTATGAAATGTTATTTTTTTTATTGGAACAGGATAATGTTTTGGTAACATGGTTGCATGGAAAATGTGGGATATGAATTAATATTACTTTTTATTAAATAAATTAACAACACTTACAATTGCTACATTAGAGGAAGATGCTATTGAATATATTTTATGTAGAAGTTCAATGTCAATTTTTATTTTTTTTATTTAAAAAAAACATTTATACTACTTTATTTGTTCACATAATTTATATCTCTACACATTTACATCAAAACATTTAACTATTTTACTTTAAATAACTTTTAAAAAGTTGATCGGACAAATTTCACACTATTTGTGGAAAGTGCCATATATTTGTATGTCTTCTTTCACGCAAACACTGGTTCCTTCTATCTAGCGCATTAGTAGGTACAAAGCCATATAACCACCAGCACTCCCGCTAGCCCAACACTGCTCCCACTGAGTGAGAGAGCTGCCGGATGAGTCAAATAATATTTTAAAGCAATTCAGGAACATAGAAAATTACAGATTTTGATCATTGTTCCACATTAAACTGCTACATCAAACTCCAGCAATTATTAATGAATCTTTATCAAAGTTTGTTTGATATTATTATTTAGGATACGTTTACTAATGACTGTTTATTTATGTACTCTATTTCTTTTTATCGCATTATGTGACCCCTTAGATGAGAGAACTCGTCCTGTCCTTCTGTGTTCAGCTCCAGTCCAAGTTTCTAGACACATCAATGGGAGAACAGGTAAACGATGCACCACATTTAAACAGACTCAACAGTTTAAGTCATGGTGATCAACATCAGACGTGTTCATAATGCAGTGGTAAGCTCTTTAAATAAATCCCATGCTGACATTTGATTGACAGCTGTCTCCTCTCCCATTCCCCAGGTGATTAAGAACCTGCTGTTTGTTGCCAAGGTGATCTATCTAATCTCACCAGAGTCAGACATCACATCCTCACATGAAGTAAATGAGGATGAAGAGATGAAGAATGGAGGAGAGGGGGATAAGGCTGAAGATGAAATGGGGGAAGAAGAGGAAAAAGACAAGACACAGGATGAGAAGGATAAGCGTCCTCCATCTTTACTTTGGATGATGAAGAAGCTTTGTCTTATGGCCAAGAGGGAAGCAGCAGATACTCCCAAGATACCCATCAAGGTACACACAATACATTTTCCAACTACTTTTGTTATTTGTATTTCCCTGGCCTAGTCTGATGTATTTTTTAAGAAGATACTTTATAGCATTGGTTTTGTTGGAGATGTGGCCTTGTTTCTAATAATTACAGCATGCTACTGTTTTATTGTTTATATTTTGGTCATTTGGATTTACTATACAAAGCAATGAACAAAAGTAGATCCACACGTCAAAGTCATAGTAAATAGTGTACTGTTTGCAATATTGCTGTTGTAATGTGTATGTTCTTGCAAGAGTATTTAGCATTAAAAAAAATGCTTAGAAATATATAGATGCTTAGAAATATATAGAATAGTCTACTCTACTTGTAATACTATGCTTGATTGTGTTATTTTTGTACATTTTCTGGGGGCAATTGTTTTTTTGTAGTTTGTGTCCATATCTTCTAGCACACACAGAGGTACTTTTTTGATGCCAAAGATTTGAGATGGTGAGAATAACATCATTAATTCACAATTGCATTGTTTTTTATCTGCTTCATTGTTTTTGTTCACAGAGAACATGTGTGTTTAAGTTCTTGGGCGCCATAGCTATGGATTTGGGTAAAGAACGCCTGGGACCGTACCTAACCACCATCATTGGCCCTCTTTACAGAGAACTGAACAGCACCTACGCTGACCAAGGTAAGTTTACACAAGCCTGTGGCGTTGGGATTTCCAGTCTGAGCATCTGCCTCTAGAGCACATGTTCTGCTGCAGCATGGGTTTGAAACCCTTTCACAGATTAAGCCATATAATCCCTGAAAAATATCTGTTTAAAAAATAGAATCATTACACTACCCATTATTCACCACATTATACTAGAATGCATTTATATTGCAGTCCTTTATACTGCATTTATATGAGCCGACTCATTTACCACCTGAAATGCTTCCCTGGTTATATTGAGTGCTTTGATTTGTTGCCGCAGACCCCACTCTGAAGAATCTGTCCCAGGAGCTGATTGAGCTGCTGAAGAAGCAGGTCGGCCTTCAGACCTTCTCACTGGCCTTCTCATCCGTACAGAAGAGTGTCTTAATGACGAGGGCAGCCCGCAAGAAATACAAGGCCATGCTGGTATGTACCTCGTCAGGCCGCGCTGCTTCGCGTAATGCTACCATTTGCTATTTATATTATTGAACAGAAAATAGACATTTTTTCAATTTGCCTAAATTGTGTTTAGATTTAGTAAACCAAGCATCTCATACTCATTCTATTGTCCTTTAACTGATCAGGCGGTGGCTAAACCTGATATCGCTGCCAAGAGAAAGATGAAAAGACACAAGAAGAATATCGAGACCAGAAAGAGGAAGATTGAGTTCCTGCGTCCAGACTACAAAGCCAAAAGACAGAGGAACTCAGTCAAAGACTTAGCCATTTTGAAATAATCTAATGGCATTATAATCCATTACAAGGATGGACGACAAGCCCAAGCTGTTGAGTGTGTACTACCGGAGAAGCTGACAGTTGGTAGTTAGCCAGTGGAACAGTAATGGCATACATGGAAAGATCAACTTTGTAAACATGCTATTAATTGGATTATTGTAGGGGCATGCCCCATAGACATCGGTCTCTGTCTCATTGTGGCATAATGTCTTTTGAATATTTATCGGCTGACCCAGTTTGAGTAATATGATCCTTCTTTAGACCATCACAATTAGCATTTGGTTGTCTACTTAAATGATAGGAGCAGATGATTTACTGAAACTCTTAAGGCCCAGTGTAATTTGCTTATTATAGTTGACTACATGAAAATGGTAAATATTTCAGTGAGAATGTCAATTACCCTCTGGCAGCTATCACACTGTATAAATCTGATAGATTTGTAAATTCTAGGAATGTCTTAGGGGTTTATACATATATTTGCAGTTTAAATGCTGTCTGCATTCTCTTTCAAACAACCAGATTACAAATGCTGCAAAAACATTTCTTGATTTGAATTTATGACTATTGCATTTATGTAGGGGATCATTGACCTATAAAATTAAGAACTCTAGTTTGTGCAGATTTCTACAGTGCCCCTTTAATTTCGCTTTATATTCAGGAATGTACATACATTGTTCTCCTTTATTAAAAATGCAATAGGCTTCAGAAGTGATATGTGACCTTGATGGAAATTAACTTCTTGGCTGCATTCCAAACTCAAAGTAGACATTCCCTAAACTCTCAAACCACATGCAGTTTTAATGCCAGCTTGGATTTCAGCTGCAGTTTTAAGGGGCTGTCAACTTTGGGGTTTAGCCCCTTAAACAACTTGAAGCATGGCTTCAAATGAATTGCGTGAAAATGATTTTAGCAAAATACCTTTCTCAAGCCTCATTATAAACATATGTTCCACCTGATTTTGTGTGCATTTGTGCAAGGTTTTCTTAAAATAAAGATGAAAGCCATATGTATATAACCATTTTACTGAGGGTAATTTTCACTGTACAAGCTCATAAATATGCAGTGCTAGTTTTAGCATACAAATCAAGCAGTTTAGTGTTCAACTAAATGATAAGTATACACACCAAACCTGAATTCCAATGAAAAATTACTAAACTAACAAATGTAAATTACAAACCCAAATCATGTTTTAGAAATGAAAAAGTATAAAATACAGATTATTCCACATGAGTAGTACAAGACAAAACAGCACCTGCTCCAGTAACATCATTGTGGGTCATCAATCACATTTCCTTTAATGAGGACACCGTTCTTCACACTGTTCATTTTGGTGCTTTCAAGACAACTGAATTTAAGATAGAATTCCCAAATATTTACCTCAGTCTAAACTCTTGGATGGTCCCTGAGTTTGACTTGGAATGACAGTTCAAAACAATTGTTCCCAGTACAATTTATTTTTAACTCTTGTTTTGATCAACCCTCTGGTTTAAGAGCTTTCAGTTGTCTTGAATGTTGCGTTGCGTTTCCACACCAGAACGGTCACAAAAAATGGCAAAGCTCTACAATACACCAGAACTATCTATATAAATATGCATGTCACACCTCCAAACTGAGGTTAGGGTGGAGCCATCACCATGTTACCTACACAGTATATTGTTCTCCTGCATATCAGCAACTACAAACGGATTTAGGGCAAGGATAATAATTGTTTTGGGGTCGAGGTTCTGTGCTATTTTGTAGCCTTTATCCCAGACTGAAAGGCCTGTAGGGGCTAGGCACAGTCAAGGATTCAGGTAAAGGCCAGTACTATGGAGCAGGACTATGCTCAGCAGGGCACAATTTTGTGAAAACCTTCAGATAGAAATGTAGAATATAAACATGCCATGCATAATAAGTAATTATGTCCGCTTCATTCATGTCATTTCTAGCTGCAACATTCCACAATGTTTTTGCCTACTAAGGGTTGTCCTGGGAGTGCAGTGGCCATTCTACCTGCGCGGTCCAATCAGGAGGTCAGAAGTATTTACAAAATGTGTGGGGTGTGTCATTACTGTCTACTCTTCAGGGCTTCCACCAGCCTATAACAGAAGAGTGCAAACACAGGTGAGTCCTGGTAAACAAACATGTTGCACAATTTAAACATTTGCATGTATTGAGAAAGGGCTGTTAAGAAAAACCTGTAGACTTAGCATAGTTATTGGAAGTTAAATATTATGTGGTTAGTCATTCACCCACAGTTATTGTGACCAATAAACTGGAGGTGATGCCAGGAAAAACAATAGGTGAGGTTAAATGTAAGACAATGTTCTAAATGTTGACTGAAAACCGTACCACTCCATGGCTTCATCTAGTCCGGTGCCCTTGGTGGCAGATGTCTTGAAAATCTGCCACTTTCTGTCTTTGAGTGCAGGCAGACCCAGGGAGTTGGCCACCTCAGCTGGGGTCATGGCTTGCTCCATGTCCTGCTTGTTAGCAAACACCACCAGGATGGCCTTCTTTAGCTCCTCCTCCTGGATACACACGGGAGAAGACAGATGGTCAAATCTACCACGCAGGGAATGCTATATACTTTGAGGAAATTGAACACTGCTAAGTTAACGTTTACTCATATTTTCCCCAAAGAGCACATCAACCAACAGTCAACACACCAGTTCACAAATGCGCCACTGCAATATAACTAATGAAATGTCCGTACCATCAACCCACAATACTAAGCGATAATTCCCTCATTGTGTGCCAGGCCTTACCTCCAGCATGGCAACCAGCTCAGACTTGGAAATACCCATTCTGTCTCTGTCACTGCTGTCTACCACATAGATGACAGCGTCTGTGTTGGAGTAGTAACAGCGCCAGTAAGGTCTGAATGAAGAAAGAGATTGAGAGAAGTTACAGGGTTTTTAGAGTGCACAGTAGCAGGCTGAGATCCCAACTCAGGATCACACTCTCCCCCTGGCAACAAGAGTTAGAACACCTGCTAGATCCCAAACGAGCCCCTCCAGTCTCCAACCTCGAATTGCGCATTCATGCATGCTCCCTCCATTTGCACAAGTGTGCCAAAGCTAAGGGAGCAAAAATAATGATCAAGGGTTTAGAGGCTAATTAGACCCACCGATGTCCAAATCGAATGTGCACCGATGCAGCAGCCGCTAACAAGTGGCTAAAGGCAGATGCACATGGGAGGCGGTGTCAGCTGCGCCCCATGCAAGGTACTGCAGAAGGCATCGTTGTAGAAACTAGAATACACACCCATCAGTTCCTCCTCCATTTCAGTTCATTAAACAATATGTTGTGCTGCCAGAGGTCAGTGGTAGCTGGGCCAAAGTTCAAATTATTTTAACTTTGGCTGCATTGTCTCCAATGTATTTTGGAGTGGTGCATATAAATTTGCTAGGCTCAGAGGTTTAAGAGAGGGCAACCACATCACTCATTGACTGAGTTTCTCTGGCACATTGCCGCTCTTCTGCTTCCCATGTGCAGGCGCCTTAAGGAAGTAGACTTCCATAATGCACCGGATTTAGCACAAAAAGGATAGGTGTGCACAGTCACATGACATGCGTTTGTTTGATGCAAACATGTAGAAAATAAAATGTTAAATTGTTATAATGGTAAATTATTTTTTAAAGATAAAAGGGATATTAATATCCATTCTTATTCCATAAATTAAAATTGGCTCATGAATTTTACCAGTCAAGTCAGGAGTATGTACTGAAGTTGATGGTTTACTAAACCCCTAGCCACCCTTGGGGAAGTCATCCTCAGAGGTGCATCAGCCACATGTGACCACGGAGGGCCCTCTGAGCGAAGAGAGGGCATAAGGGTTGGTTTGAGATTCACAGATTGCCTCTGCTAACTGTCTGTGCCCTTGCTCTCTGTGGCTCAGACTCAGCTTCCTACTGTCCTTTCAGTAAAATTGAAATAAAAATATATATTAAAAAAAATTACTGAGAAAGATTGGCTTTAAGAGGGAAAGAAATGTAAGCCAACAGCACAAAAGAAGCACAGCACCACAAATGAAACATGCTTACTTGAAAGATGTTTCTCTTTAACGTTTACAGTCAAAGCAATGTGTGTGAGTACACCCAAAAAGAAAAGGCTTGTTATCATCATTGTATGGATACCTGATACTTGTCTGTCCACCCAAATCCCAGACCTGGAACTTCAGGTTCTTATATGTCACCGTCTCCACGTTGAAGCCAATCGCTGTGTAACACAATGGCTAGGATTAATCGCTTTGAGTGAACATAATAAAGTCATGGAATTCACTTAACCCATCCCTCATGTTCATGACATTGTTGACCCATGCCAGACGACGCACAGAGGATTGCGCTCTATGCGCCTGACACTACATCACATAACTTGTGTGAAACCTCTATTCAACTATTAATGAAAATTTTACCAGAGCCCGTCTACGCAGAGCCTGTCCACTCCCTATTAAACCCCATTGTACCGAATTTGGTTGCAGTTTCAGCAGAGTTCCACTGGGGGGTGAGTGCAAAATCAATGGGAGTCTATGGAGCTAAACGGCTAAATTTGCCTCTTTGGCCTGATGGTCGTCGAGATATCACAGGATTTGATTGTAGTTTTTGCAAGTTCAATATGGATTATAGGTCGAAAGTTGAAAGAACAAGTACTTATGTCCTTTCGATTTCTTACAGGTTGAGTCGTGGTCAGGGCAGCTGACAGGGGGGGACAACCGGGTATTTAGTTTTTGCACAGTATTTTTTTTTAGCGGGGGGCCCAAAATGTGGAGTTTGTCCCGGGCACACAGATTCCTGTCAGCAGCCCTGGTCGTGGTTGCCCATAATACGCTAGCATTCTGCTAATGAATGCTGATTGGTCAGTGGACTGCTTACGACCAGAGATCCCGCTTGATGGCAACCAGCCCGTCTACCGGCCTTCTCTGAGAATGTTAAGGTGGACTTTTTCGCCCAAGTTCGTTTTTATTCCGCAGCAACTGTTATTTTGATTGCTGGCACTTTTATTTGCCTATCGTTTTGTATGTACTGTGAAATTTATATTGCTAAATAAATTCAATTTGAGTACTTGTTGTGTGTTATTCGTGTTTTCAGGAATACAGGATACATGGTACAGTATTGCCACCTTAAAAAAACAGCCAATGTCCCGCTCAATAGTAATACATATCAATACAAGTTAGAAAAGAAAATGCCTTTTATATGTGCAATGAGCAATTGATCAAGTAGTGGTAAAGGATTGTCCTATTTCTCATTTCCCAATGACGATGTACGTTACAACGTTATATTTATAACAAAAATGTAACGTATGTGTATGGGGGACCAAGTCTGCCAAAATAAGAAATAAATAAATGCATCAAAAATATTTATACATAAAAATATACATAAAAATTGAAAAATATAAAAGTATACATTTATTAATCAATATTATTTTCCTATTTAATTATTTCTGTAATAATTATATCAGTTATATATAACGGTTCCGTTAATGCCGGAGCAGTCGGACGCCCTTCTTATTGTAGCCTATCAATTTAATCAAAGAATAGAGCCGCCAGTGCAATGTTCCGTTGTCTTTAAAACACACGTACACAAACACACCAAGTCAACCACACACACACAGAAACTAAGTTCGCCAGAGCGAGAGAGCAGCTACGGTTGTTAACGGAGCACAACAGGTGACACCGAAGCCACAAAAAAACGCAACTAATCAGCACAGTTAGTTGGATTTTCTGTTTGTGACATTGCATCTCGTTTTGGGGTTGGTGAAAGAATCATTTATCCTAGAAACCAACCCGGTGTTGTACCCTTGGTTCCTCCCCAGCTGCGTTTTTTACGTTCACAATCTATTTCTATCACAGACCGTATATATGGTTTCTATCTCCCGCTCTTGGCTTGCTTGCTATGGCTGAACGATTAAGTCCCGCCCTCTCATTAGCTTAAGGATGTAAAAATACGGAAATAAATATATACGGAAATAAATAAATAGAAATAAAAGAATATGGGAATAAATGAATATAAAAATAAATAAATACAGAAATAAAGGATCACAGAAATAAATAAATAGGGAAATAATATTGATTAATAAATGTATAATTTTATATTTGTATATCTTTCTGTATATTTTGATGTATAAATATTTTTGACGCATATATTCATTTATTTCTTATTTTGGCAGACTTGGTCCTCCACATATGCGCTCCTGTGTTAATTGCCAAAAGCCTCTCTCAATTTACGGGGTTCACATCGGAGGGAAAGTTGGATAATTCATGCCAAACCGGCTAATGTTCAACACAGTCAAGTTGCGTGGGCTACCACAGATCGCAATGATACGTGTTTGGAGGGGGGGACTCATCCCTTGTGAATATTTCTGCGAGGTCTTTAAACCATTGGCAAACCAAAACTCTTTCTAGGACGTGTATTGACAGGGGGAAGCCAAAGCCTGTTTATTAGCCAGGGGCTGTTTCTCAAAACCAAGAATGCAAAGAACAAACTTGTGTACTTAGGGAGAACGCTCTTGTTAGTTGTTCTTGGAAGAATGAACGCACAAGGTGACGAGCACACAAAACGCTGCTGACAGTTTGAGACGATGTGATCTTGCTGGTATTGCGCAATAATACCCCCGCACAGACGCGGTCTGTGGTACCCAAACATAACGACAATTATTGATGATAACAGCCAGGCTTTTTCAGAACGGCAATTTATTTTAACGTTTGTCTCTGACTATGTACGTACAGTATCTTAAAGTTGACATAAATCAGCACTTAAACCTAAAACATAGTGGCAAACAAATGTGATCAAGTAGATAGAAATGTTAAGGTATAAAACAGGGTTGGCTCGCTAGCTAGATTACAACCGCATGCGCTTATGGAGATTCTCTCTTCCGAAAACGTTTGAGCACATTTTCGATTCGCCACAGATTTTCGTTAAAATGCCAATATTTGAAATCTACACAATTGATTTCTAGCATCAAATGTTCTCAGAAGTGAATTTAGTGTTGAAATAGCATACGAAATTGTAGAAAAACGACTTTTCTTTTGGGGAAGCCTAACCGATTAAAAAGAGGTAAGCTTGCCGACTGCGGTGAAGATAGTTTCAGGTTGGAGATTCGACAGACATTCGGTTCTTCAAATCTCAATAGCTCTTAAACAAAACGTTCAATCAATTAATTGTTTGTGTTACTTTGATGAAAAAACCCTCTAGAATATTGCACAGTCGTTATTTAGCCATTTTTGCAACAATCGAAAATATTACGAGTCAAGGAGTTTCAAAAGC
>JACXGM010008172.1:0-23459 GCA_016801145.1 Umbra pygmaea
TGGGATAAGATCAGATCAAGGGTGTGCCCATGAACATGGGTCGCCTGGTTTATGTGCTGGAGGAGGCCAAATGACTCCATTACATGGCAAAACTCACTAACCAAGGGTTTATTTGGGCAACAAACATGAATATTAAAATCCCCCAAAATCAACAAACGGTCATAGGATGTTGCATAAAAAGAAAGAAATTCTGAGAATTATTTTATGAAATGTTTATCTGATTTAGGAGTCCTGTAAACAAGTGCGCACATCAATGATGTAGTAGCAGATTCTACTTTTACGCATTGTACTTCAAAGGAAGAAAAGCTCCCGGCAGAGAGTGATTGTACCTTTAGCCGGTTATTGAAGATCAAAGCCACTCCCCCTCCTCTTCCCGAACTCCTTGGAGTGCTTATGAATGAGCAGTTTGTGGGGCAGAGTTCGCCAAAAACAGATGCCTCACCAGGACCGGAGCCTATCCATGTCTCCGTTAAAAATAACATGTCCAGAGCTCGCTGGGTAAAAAAGTCGTTTAAAATGAATGTCTTGTTTGACACGGACCTGCAGTTTAGTAGCGCCACCTTCGCCGCAATGTAATCAAAAGGCTGTGTAGGTTGAGAGCGTTGAAATGGGCGGATGTTCAGGAGGTTCACCCCGCCGCTTCGGACGCGCAGTCTGATCCGTATTCGAACACCGCCGCGATTTCCTCGCTTCCTGCGCCGCTTCTTGCGTTGGGAAATGCAGCAGGAAAGCCGGCAGATACAGTCCGCAAGAAAGTTGATAAACGTCGGGTGGCATTTGAAGTGTGGGCCAAGGCGCCTAGTTGATTGTAGCTCGACGACAGAGTTTTGGATGTGTAGTAGTACAGAGCGATCATATGTCCTTAGGGCATTGGCGCAGTGCCAGAGTGACAACAGGAACAACACAGACAGACACAACAGCACTCGGACAGGTAGGAGCTGACGGCAAGCCGGAAAACACACAGGCGCCAAGTCACACTAGAGAATTTGCGTACACGAAGTCAGACCAGACGTGAGATTTTATCGCAGCCTACGATCACATTCAAATTGATAAATCTCTTGCCTTGCGTAGGAACCGGCGTACGCCTGTCGTACGCCTGTTTTAGGTCGTACGCACGTTTCATAAATGAGGGCCATTGAAACTAAGGGGAGGAATGTGAGGTATACACTTTGTCCTGGTGAGAAACTGTTTCCCACTGCCATTAACTCAACTGCCAACCTCACCAAGCATTTGAAAGGAAAACATGCTAAAAATAACCTGTAGCTCAAGATCCCCAGGGAAATTATGATATGTCGAGTCCAATTTGAATTAAAGAAAACTTTAGAGATTTTGCAGTATGTGTCCACTGTGATATATAAAATAAGCTTTTTGGGAATCACTGTGCACTGGATCAATCCACTTTATTTGCGAGAAAGCTGAATAAAGGGCAGGAATACATAAATATTATAGGCTTTGAAATGGAACAGATTCACTCAGCGGTTAGCCTTTTACAAAGGATCACTGCCACTGTTTCAGACAACGCGTCAAATTTTGTTAAAGCTTTTAAGATGTATGCACCCTCTGAGCCTGACGAGGATGAGGATGAAGAGCAAGCTGTAGTTTTTTCACAGATGTGAAAGAGTTGCTTGGGGCTACAGAAGGACAGTTTTCGGTAACATTTTCTGATAAGGGTACATGAACTATCATTAACAAATACATTATTAAACATGAATGAATGATGAACAAATACATGAACAAGAAATTAATAATGAAAACTCATACTGTACCGCTAATGTAGGAATGCATTAACTAATAGTGATTACAATCATTTGTACACGTTTATACCGAACATTAACTCATGTCAATTTTTGCACGAACAAACACTTTCTGCTGTAATCTGTTAATGTTGATTTATATCGCAAACTCATGTAGCTGTTGGCATGAACAAAGCAGTACCTAATATATGAACTATTTATGAACGAAGACATAACAAAACAATGAATAATCAAAACCATAACTTTATTAATGATTTACAAATGCATTAACTAGTGTTGTTTGTTCATGTTGACACAGGACATGAACTCATGTTTTACCTTCTGATGGCTTTACAAATATATATTTTTAATTTATGTGACTGTTCATTACATGGATTTTCATTTCACTTGCCTCTTTCCACTTCGACTGACAAGACATTACTCATCTCTTTACCATTTTTGTCCAGGGCGCTTGTATTTATACACTTCTACCTAATCCTGACACTCTTGATGGAAGGATTATGTGCAATTAATAGGATAGGTTACTGCATGAATTTACAACATTTCATTAGTTCAGAATCCCTTGGGGTGCTTAGTAACCAGTGAGCTGTTAGTAGGAATGAAGCATTATTCACAGATACTGTAGATCATTAGATAATTATGTTTATGTCTCCCTAAGTAAAGTGATTAGTTATCCTACCTTACCAATTACTAACTAATGAGCCTAAGGAGACTCTAATGAGACTCAGAGGTACTTGAGTACATGAGGTCAGGTTCAGAGTTAGAGGTTCTCAATGGTTTCCCCCGAATGAAAGCTGTGATCATGAAATACAACACTGCCACACCATCCAGTGCACGTGTAGAGGTTTGAAGTATTGAGAACTGCAATGGCTTACACTAATAAATATCTAACGTTATTCCAAGCAGCTAGTCCCATTTGCAGTGTCCATTACAAGCTCAGCAACACAGTTCAATAAATCCACTTCAGAAACGTTGTTGAAATAAAATATGAAAATCTCCGGTTTTTATTCCTTGATTTATGATTTACAGATGAAAATGTGAGCTGATTAATACACTTATTATAATGGCTAATGAAATAAAATATTCTTAATAGAAATAGCTATAAGTTATCAGTTATCAGGTAAGAAAACCGTTCGCTTCAACAGCTCTCAATTTCTGCGTCACGTAATGAAAATCAACGTAATGTAGTCGGAGTTGGCCTGTTCTCAAAGAGGCAGTACACTATTTTTACCATATCCTATAAACACATGAATTGTAGTATGCTTTTAACCTTTTAAGTATAATTTAACAATTTTTAACCATTACATGAACTTATAAATGAAATGATTTACCTGTTATCATTCATTCTAATTCACATTACTATGAATTATACTTTGGCCTTTACAGCACCAGTGTAAAGGCTGTTCAGCCTGGAAGGTCTTGCACTTACCCACAGAAGAAACAGACTTTCAGATAAACGTTTTGAAAGACTGCTCCTGATGAGGTATAATTACCCATTTTGTGCTGATTTGGAATAGGTTGCCTGCCACCCATGCTATAGACATAGCTCCAGCCTATGCCTAATTTGCTCTTTTCTATCTGCCATCATACTGTGAAGAAGGGCCAGCATATTCATTTAACATAGCCTTTTTCATTCTTAATTTCTTTAGTCATGCTTTACGTTGTGCTTGATTTTATTTATGTTAAAACGGCTTTGCCTCTAAGCTGTATTATGTCATTTTTTTATTTACACAAGCCATTAACATCAAGCCATTTTTAAATTATAAATTTTTCTGTTGGATTTAGATGAGGCATTTTTTTATTTTGAGACAGATATTGGGTTCTGCCCAAAGTCAAGCAACATAAAAGTAACATAAAAGTAACAAGTAACGTGAAATTTACTTTCCATTAAAGGAAACTAAGTAAAGTAACAGATTAGCATACTTTTTAAAGAAGTAACGAGGAACGAGCAAAAACAACTTTTTAAAATTAACTTCCCCAACACAGATGTTCACACATTTACTTTATGCCTGACGAAAATCTATAGAGTGAATTCTTGAATTAATTACATTTAACATTTGCAAACAGAGACACAGTGCAGAGAGCATTTTCATCACTTACACTTCCCAGAGAGAGCATTTTGATCACTTATTTTTCCCAGAATATCATTCTTGATTACATTGTAGATTATTTTTGGTTACATTACATTATTTTCCACATTTTCCACCCTTATTCCAAAATTGATTAAATTCATTATTTCCCTCAACATTCTACAAACAATATCCAGTAATGACAATGTGAAAGAAGTGTGTTTAAAATATTTTTCAAATGTATTAAAAATAAAAAATGAAAAACTCACATGGACGTAAGTATTCGCAGCCTTTGCCATGACGCTCAGGTGCATCCTGTTTCCATTGATCATCCTTGAGATGTTTCTACAACCTGATTGAAGTCCACCTGTGGTAAATTCAGTTAATTGGACATGATTTGGAAAGGCACACACCAGTCTATAGGGTCCCACAGTTAACAGTGCATATCAGAGCACAAACCAAGCCACGACGTCCAAGGAATTGTCTGTAGACCTCAGAGACAGGATTGTATTGAGGCACAGATCTGGGAAAGGGTACGGAAAAATATCTGCAGCATTGAAGATCCCAATTAGCACAGTGGCCTCCATCATCCAATAATGGAAGAAGTTTGGAACCACCAGGACTCTTCCTAACGTGGGCCGCTTGGCAAAAACTGAGCGATACAATACTTATTCAGGGAGGTGACCAAGAACCCGATGGTCACTCCGACAGAGATCCAACAAAATTGTCTGATCTGATGAATAGGGTTGGGTATCTTTTGGATTTTTCCGATGCCGTACTGGTACTTTTATATTGATTCCGATTACTAAACAATTACTAAACCGATTCTTGAAAACGACATCAAAGAAAGGCTCTTTTATATTTTTTTATAGAATATTTAAATACCCTGCAATTTCAGTAGTGTAAAGCCATAGACGATGCACGATAGAGTTTGAACTTCCGCGTATGTTCGCACTGTGTTTACCAATCAGGAGCCTGCTTGCTGCTGTCACCTGATGAAGTCACATGATATGATATGAACTCCCGGACTTATTCAACATTCATTCAACATGGAGGAATGGTTGATATTGGCAGTGAGCAGTCATACTGAGCTATATGACACAAGTTCATATTTCTACAGAGAAAGGAATAAAAAGGACCGTTCTGCTCTCCAGAGCAAATACAGAGCAGTGACTCTCTCGATGAATGCTCGATCAACATCAGCCATCTTACAAACAGACAACTGCTTAGCATTTGCCCCTCCCACAGGCAGGGAATTCTGCCTCAAACACGCGTCTATTTCACTTTAAACACTCGCTTTATTCGCACGTACTATTCGCTTTGGACACGCGGGTGGATTCAAATTGTTCAAGCATCCAACTAGATGCGATAGAAGCAAATTTCACAATCAATTCGCGTTTGGTCTGAACTTAACATCACGCTGAGCGTGACGATGTCAGTCTGATCTCTCAGAAATCCGTGAAATGACCATGGACTCTTTACTTCAAAATCTGTGGCAGATTCACGGAATGGCAGAAAATTCAGTGAAATGAACACGGACCAAAATCCATGGCAGTTTCACAGAAAAGTCTGCGATGGGCACACAGCGATACCTTGCTGTTAACTTGATCTAAGCCTTACCCAATCCCTTACTGTAACCTTAACTACTCAGTAATCTTGCTGTTAACTCAATTTAACCCTTACCCAAACCCTTGCTCTAACCTTAACCACTCAGAAACCTTGCTGTTAACTCAATGTAAGTATTACCCAAACCCCTAATCTAACCTTAACCGCTCAGAAACCTTGCCTTGTTAACTCCATGTAGCCTAACATGTGTTATGTTGTAATGTATTGTTTGGAAACATGGTGACAGTGAGGAAAAAAAGGATAAAAGAGCACATTTGCAACACGTTTGCATAGCGCTGGAATAGAAACACTATTTTTACACTCTACTACGTCATCATGCAATTCCTGGAAACTGCCACGGATTTCGAAGTTAAGGGTCCATGTTTATTTCACAGAATTCTGTGAGATCACGTTGGACGGTGTAGATGTGACATGAGCAATGTGTCTGAATGTCGTAATTCTCCATGTATCTTTGTCAAGAGAAATCTGAATCATTCTGAATCTTGCAGAGAAAGGAGAGCATGAGTAGGAGTTGTCCATGAGTGTAGGAGCAACTTTTGGTAAGTATTTTGATTAATTAATTTGTCATTTTGACTGTATGCCTCCATGTCCCCCCAATTGCCTGCAAGTTTCTCCTGGACTATACAGTAATTTCTCCGATGTGCGACAGAAAGTTGCGTGGTTATGACACAATAGTTAATATATTTTCTCAAAAACGGCTGCTATGGGGCCATAACGTGAGATACAAGGTAATCAAGCTTTTTTATACATTGTCCTGTTTCTATAGAAATAAACAATAGACAAACAGAGTCTTCAAATGCTTTGAATGTAAATGTATTAGCTGTCAAAGTGACCCTAAAATGAATGGGAGTCTATGGAATGCTAACGTGAGGTGATAGCCAGGTAGCATCAGAATCCACCCAGGGCTGCTTCAACTTCCGGGTCCAACCCTCTTGTGTAAAGCTGTCCCGGGTAGTAACAGAACAAGGAAGTTACGTTTTAACTGAAGACCTGCCTTGATGAGACGTCTGACAGATTGCATTTTCATATTCGACCGCGTTGTAACTTGAAAATGGAGATCCAATTGACTGGAGGCACTATTTAGCTTATTGCATTTGAATTTTGTCCACTGAAGAGCACACTTGAGTCTTTGAAAATGAGATGTCAATTATGTTTTCATTTCCATTTTCAAATAGCGTATCTTAATTTTAATTGAGACTTACATAATGCTTGCACAAATAGAAAAACAGGCAACTTTTATTATATTGCATTAAAATCTTTACATTTGCTTTAACATTTGAATATAGTCCTTTGTAAAGCAGGGTACGTCTTTGAAAATGTAATATCAAAATGTTATTCCATTTTCATTTTAATATTGACATAGAACACCCATATGGTGGTGAAAATTCGAATGCAATTTGGATTATTGCATTTAAATTTTATATTGTCTCAAATAACACTTACATACATTGAAAATGATAGTGCATTTGTGAAATGGCATATCATTTGAATATTATCCCCTATGGGCTTCCATAGCATACCTTACCAAGAGCTTCATTAAGCCATTCAGCAGAACTGTGGGACTTTATTTACAAGCCACTCAGCTATTGGCCATCCCTCTATACTACACTCACCGGCCACTTCATTTGGTACATCTTACTAGCTAGTACCAGGTTGGACAACTTTTGCATTCAGAACTGCATTCTTTCTTACAAGGGGCTGGAAATATTCCCTATAGATTTTGGTCCATATTGACATTATTGCATCATGCAGTTGCTGCAGATTTGTCAGCTGCACATCTATGATGTGAATCTCCTGTTCCACCACATCCCAAAGGTGCTTGATTGGATTGAGATCTTGTGACTGTGGAGACCAGGGTACATTGAACTAATTTTCATGTCCATGAAACCAGTTTGAGGTGATGTAAGCTTTCTGATATGGTGCTTTATCCTACTGGAAGGAGCCATTGAAAGATGGTACACTGTGGTCACAAAGGGATGGACATGGTCAGCAACAACATTCCGGTAGGCTGTGGCATTTAAACAGTGTTTAATGGGTACTAACAGGCCCAAAGTGTGCCAACAAGATATCCCCCACACTATGCTATCAAGTTGTTTATGCCAAATTCTGACTGTACCATCTGAATATCACAGGAGAAATCATGACTTATCAGACAAGGCAAAGGTTTTCCAATTTTCTCTTATCCAATTTTTGGTGGGCCTGTGCAAATTGTAGCTTCAGTTTTTAATTCTTAGCTGACAGAAGTGGCATCCTTTGAGGTCTTCTGCTGCTGAAGACTTTCAAGTTGAAGACTTTTTCAATGTTCAACAAGTTGTGGTTTCAGAGATGCTCGTGTGTATACAGTATCTTGTAACAAGGTTATTTGAGTTACTGTTGCTTTTCTATCAGCTTGAACCAGTCTGGCAATTCTCCTCTGTCCTCTGCCATCAACAAGGCATTTTCAACCAGAGAACTGCAGTTTCATACCAATCTCTGAAAAACCCTAAAGATGGTTGCACTGGAAAATCCCAGTAGATTCTAAATTTTTCAAACCAACCTGTCTAGCACCAACAACTATGCCACATTCAAAGTCACATAAATCACGTTTCTTCCCCATTCTGATGCTTGGTTTGAACTTCAGCTGATGGTCTTGACCATGTCTACATGCCTAAATGCATTGACTTGCTGCCACGTGATTGGCTGATTCAATATTTTATGTTAGCGAGAATGATGAAGTGGCCGGAAATTAATTCACACAAGGTGTTGCTAGAGAGAAATGTGACAAGGTACTCCCAACTGACTGTCCACACATTCACCCGGGCAGCATTGTGCCGCTCCATGTCGGACCCTCGGGAATGTCACAACCAGGATAAAAAACTATGGCCACTGTGACACAGTTGTGCTGTAAGGCAGTGACTTATTTAGAAAAATATTTGTCTGATGAGTTTGTTGAGTTTGATTTGGATGTTATTTAAAAAAGTTTAATTTACATTTTAGTAATTTAGCTGATCCTCTTATCCTGAGCAACTTACAGTGAATACAGGGACATCCCCCTGGAGCAATGTAGGGTAAAGTGCCTTGCTTAAGGACACAACGCCATTTGGCACAGTCGGGAATCAAACCGGCAACCTTCTGAGTACATCTACAAGTCTGAGTCCCTAAACACTGTGCCTATACAGTAGCCTATACTGTACCAGTATGTTTTGTGAGTATTTGGCTAGAGGTTAGGGGCTACTACCGCTTATAACAATACCACTACTACTACTACTGCTAATACCGCTACTACTACTGTTACTAATACTACTACCGCTAATACCCTTACTAGTACTAATACTACAACCACTGATACCACTACCACTACTAGAAATACTACTCAGCTTCAGGGCTGTCCAGTCTGTTGAGGATTTTAAAGCAGAACTTAAGACACATCTTTCTCAGATCACCTAGGCTTCCTTTTAATCAAATTGATGAACTGTGCACAGTTTAATTATCATGTATACTGTATATCCAGTGGGCTTCAAAATTATTGAATACCCCTGACTGGCAAACAATAATGTATAATACCAACCTGAGAAATACAGAACTTTATTAATGTGTCAATGGAAGCAACCAAAATAATTCATTGCTTAAATAAAAAATGAATGTCCTTCAAATCAAGGATTCACAATCAATGGCACACAGCAAAAACGTCAGTGTTATTTCAACTCCCATAGTATTAAATTTAACACCTTCCCTGAGATAATTCTCACCAGTTCAGAGTTAAATTAACACTTTTAATAGTGTTAAGATTTTAACTAATTAATAGTGTTACATTTGACCCTCGAGGTGTTCTAACACTGAATTGTGTTAGTCCCTTGAACCAGGAGTGTTTATTTTCAATTTGCATATTTCCCAGCATGCCTTCTTCAGTAAATGTGACAAGATCATTTTTCCAGATTTATTTTATACAAACTGAAATCCAACTGTAAGGATATCCAAAAGTTGTAATATTTTATCACCCACAACCTGCATTAAATAAAACTGCAATGGTGAAGTACTTAAAAACTGAACAAGTCTAGCTAAACAACATCGATGGGAACACTAATCTCAGTAATGGTTGCAATCACTAATACCACTTACAGTTGTTTTAGATTTTAAAAGTATAAAATATGATTGTTTTTTATAATTACACATTAAGTAATCAAATCATAAATGCACAAAGCAAAACATATATTAAATAAAACATTTCTGAAAAATAAAGCATTTTGGGAAAATGTGATGGTTTTGCCTGACACTTCCGTGTTAAAGTAACACTCTGACATTTAACAGATCTTATATTTTGTGTTGATTTAACACTCCCAAGTGTTAATTTAAAACCTCAGTTAACAATGTATAGTTAACTCTGGAAAATCAACACTTGACAATTTTCTGTGCACCCTTAAAGATTAATGTAAATAACATTTACCAAAAATATCCAGGAATGGAATTCCACTTATTTAAGTTAATCTACGTCTAAAGGAACCATACTGAGCCATTACTATCACTTCCTGTTCCACTAGGATATAAAAATTAGGTAACACGCATCAACACCATGAAGAAAATTAAACAACTGGCAATTCAAAAGAGACTGATGGTCGTAGACCTTCATAAATCTGGTAATTTCTAGAAGAAGATCCACAAACAATTGAATATACCACAGCACTGTCAGGGCAAATATTAAAAACCTCAAAAGATATGGAACAGTTGAAAACCTCATGGGTAGAGGATACATGCATTTTGCCCCCCAGGATAGGGAGGATGAGAATGGTGAGAGAAGCAACAAAATCCCCAAAGAATTACTGTGACACAGGCCTTTGTGGCGTCTTGGGGTCACCAGGTTTCAAAAAGCACCATCAGACGCCACCTACACAACCCAGCCCAAAATCACATGAAATACGTTCTGAGGGAACTATTTTGTAAAACCGAAATATGTCAAATATGAATGTATGAGAGGGTCAATTACGTTTGTAGGGAACTAAATTGAACAGTCGAATAACGTTAAATATGAACATATGAAAATCATGACGTAGCCTGTAAATAGCGTAGTTTTTGCTAGGGTGGAGGTCGGGGATGGTGGATGGGCGTATAAATCCGCGACTTGCATGCCAGTGTTCGCAAGTTCAAATCCAGACCGGCACTTTGTGCGTGTTTTGTTCTACATTGCCTGCGTCAAGCAGACAGACTATTGTAGTTTTTTGTAATGTTAACCCTAACCTTAATCCTAACCTTAACCGTTAGTATCCTCATACCTGACGTTAACTGTGAATGTTGCAATATAATTTCGAACGCAATGGAATGTATGGAATGTGTGGAATGTTCTCGCATAAATCCGCTAAACTAAATGTACAGGGGGAACGTAATATAAGTACAAATATAGGTTAATAACGAAACGTGCAGTTGAAACGTTAAAAACCTAAATATGTTGGCATTTAACGTAATTCATGTTTTCAAAATAGTTTCCTGAGAACATCATTTGGGAGAAATTCGGAGATGTACGGTTGCCACAACCACGGCCTCTTTTGAATGGTTGCCAGAATAAAGCCCTTAATGACCCCAAGACACAGACCCAAGTGCTTGGAGTTGGCAAATCGCCATTTAAATTATGACTGAAGGAAGATGCTCTGGTCAGATGATACCAAAATTGAATGTTTTGGTCAGATACAGCATTGGCATGTTTGGTGTCGAAACAGAGATGCATACAAGGAGAGGCACCTCATACACACACTGAAATATGATGATGGGTCAGTGAGGTTTTAGGGCTGTTTATTTCCAGAGGTCCAGGGGCACTGGTCAAGATTGATGCAATTTTGACTGACAATCTGGTTGCCTCTGCCAAAAGGCTGGGACTTGGAAGTAGTTGGACTTTTCATCAAGACAATGACCCAAAACATACCTTAAGATCCACACAGAAATGGTTCTGTGACAACAAAATCAATGTTCTGCCATGGCCATCTCAGTCGCCGAACCTCAATCCCAGGGCCGGTTCAAGACAAGCGAAACCTGTATGCCTGGCAACATTATGTTGTGACCGCAACACAAACTCTGATTTGTCAGTTCAAAATAATAGCACTCGTAATTCATTGAAATAATCATTGTTAATTCAATGCATAGACGGGTAGTGGGTCCATGTTCATGTGTTACTAAACTTGGATTAAATAGACTCTAGTGAATGTATTTCGAATGTAATTGTGTTTTCACATGTGACACTGACAATACATTTTATCAAATTGTGTGGACAATGTATTTGTCACTGTTGTTATTATGAAGTTGTTATAAAAAATATGTTAAATGCTTTTTTTGCTATCACATATTCCTATTGTTCCTTTATACACAATAAAATTGCATGTGGTTACAATTTACTAGCTTTATAATGAGTTAACAATAGTTATTGCAATGAATTAAAACAAGTGCTATTATTTTGAAGGGACAAATCAGAGTTTGTGTTGCGGGCACAATATAATGTTGCCAGGCAAACAGGTTTCGCTTAGGTCTCGGGCCAGCCCTGCTCAATCCAAACGATAATCTGTTGGCTGAGCAAAGATGGCAGTTGATAAGCGCAAATCCAAGAATGTGATGGATCTTGAAAGGATCTGCATAGAGGAAGGATCCAAAATCCCTTGATTTTGGTGACATTTCTTTTGTGTTAAAATAATTGTATGATTTTGGTTGGTTCCTTTGCAACATTAATGAAGTCCAGTATTTATCACGTTTGTATTTTGAGTTTATCTCTATAATTATATTGTTTAATGTTTTCAAAGTATTTTTTGTGCATTGACAGCCAGTGGTGCCAGTAATTTTGGAGCCCACTATATATGTGTGTATGTGTACCGGTATGTATTTATTTGTATATTTATGCACTTTGAGATTATTCTTCTATAATGAAAAGTGCTTTACTAATGCAATAAATTATTATTACTACTACTACCTCTAACACTGCTACTACTACTAATACTACTACTGCTAATACCACTACTAATACTAATACTAATACTAACGCTAATACTGCTACTATTACTAATACTACTACCACTAATACCACTAATACTATAACTAATACTACTACTGCTACTACTACTACTAATACTACTACCTCTACTTTTTCTAATACTACAGCTACTACTGCCACTGCTATTAATACTACTACTACCGCTAATACTACTACTACCGCTAATAACACTACTACTAATACTATACTACTACTACTTCTACCTCTAATATTGCTACTACTAATACTATGGTACTACTACCTATAACAATGCTACTAATACTACTGCTATCAATAATACCTCAAATTTTAACATATACGTTTAATAACTTTAAGACATTTCATACTAATTCTTAGTCACACTAGTCCTACAATTAATCATTTGAATACTCAAAATATTTCAACAATTGTAACAGCTCTTACAGCAGTGGCTCAGTGGGGCGGCAGTGGCTCAGATGGTCATGTAGGTTGTCTAGCAACTGGAAGGTTGGTGGTTCGATCCCCGGGTCCTCCTGAACAAGTGTTGCTAAAAATGCGCTATATAAATGCAGTCCATTTTCCATTTACCATTTACAGAGTTCCCATGTCTCTAACACTGGTCACAATTCCTGTGTAATGTACAGTACTACTACATCCACTACCACTTCTATTACCGGTACTGCCTTTCAGGCCTGCCACATAGTTTTCCTTGGAAAATGACTATCTAGTTGGAAATCGTGTTTATGTGGTCTTTGAATTTTAAAATGTGAATTATAATTTGTAGATCTGCTAGCAATAAATAAAATAGTATATCTTCTTAGATTAATGTTACGGGGGCTTAATATTAAGACTATGCAAGGTGTGAGCAGACTTTCACTACCGAGTGTAATTTATTTATGTGACAATGTAAATTTTTAACACATTCCAACTCCAGATCATTTTACAGTATACAAATTCAACAATGCAGCAGTACATGTATGAGAACAGTGCCTATTTACCTGTGTAAGAATTAGACACTCAAGAGATTAGAATGTACTGTAAGGAATAAAGCTGTATATCATTGAGTTAACTTTAGTGTTGTGGCATAAAATGCTGCATCAGAATAAATATTTACGTCTTAACAGACCAGATGGGCAGTCTATACAGATTCCTTTAGGATAATGTCTGGGAATACTTGTGGCCCATTGTTGACCTAAACTCTACATAAATGACCATTTCTCACATCTCTGCAAGTGAGATGGAAATGAAACAATATTAACAGTTTTTCAAACAAACCAAAACGTCTTGTTCACAACAGCACAGTAAATTAAAGACATATGGTACATGAGTTAATGGTTGATTGTGGAAATGTGGGAGTTTACATATATCAAGCAATTTGTGGACCTGCTGAGAAAATATTATACATTACTAGACACTTGGTCTGGTTGCTTTTTTTTATGTGTGGTTAAAATGAAGCAACCATAGTTAGTTAAAACCCTACAGTACCACTTAGATTGCAATATGTGTGACAACCTGATGAAATGCTAGCGAACTATTCCTTCAGTGAAATTGATTAGAGAGGCAAAGAGATGACAATTGAGGAATGAGATCTAACTCTAACTCAGTGCCAGTCCTGACAGCTCGAGTCCTCCATGTCTTTTCAGTCAAAACGTCCCTTTGTCTTTTCCCTATTCTCTTCCCCTGAGCGAAACCTGTTCCCACTTTACATCCTGTCTCACTGTGATGCAAGCATTCTGTTCAACGGCTGCTGTCTCTTTATCTGTCTATCCATCCATCTCTCAGAACACTCCTCTTCTCAGTGTCTTTCTGTGTAGCCTGTAGTTTCTTCTCCTTGTATCACTTTGGCCTGTAAAACTCCAGGAGTGCTACCGGGCTGCGTTTTCAGGGCTGGCTACACCCCTATGGATGCACTGACTCGGACTAATCCTATTCGCGCCTCAGATTTGCTCGGCGGGCCCTATGAAAGAGGCGGCGACGGTATCCTTTATTAGACACAACAATGGGCCATCATTCATCAGTGGAAAGGCCAACCAGGGACCAAGGCGAGTCTGTGCCCAGTGCATGGTGTTGGGTTGGGCTTTCCTGCAGCCGACAGCAATCTCCATTTTTTTTTACTTCGCCTGCCAAGCTGAAAGAATAATACAAACAACCTGACATTGGTATCAACTACAATACAAATCAAATATGCCAGGAAAACTATATTCGCTATTCCTAACATGACTCATTGGGAGGTTGGTGCAGAATAGTGGCAGACCTGCTTAAACTGTTCTTGTAAGACAAAGCCAAAACCAGTGCGTTCCTCAAATCATAACATGCAGTGTGACATGTCGAGTAGCGGGATGGTAACAATGTGTGTGTGTTTGAGGGTCCCTTGTGAGAAAGAGTGCAGCTGGCAGCAGTAGATTTATGACCACTGGTCCCAGGTCAGCCCAGAGACTATACATCTTCACCTCTGCCTGGTTGGCCCTTCACGCAGGGCAATAAGCTTAGGGGCCCCTCACATGGCACACAATGCCGCCAGTGCTGCCGGCCCTGTCAGCTCCTCCTAATTTGTGGCTGTGGTTCTGAAGCTGAATTCAGTCGTCCTGGCTGCTTGACCCGCCTCACTCTTCTGCAGGATTAGCTACATCTCTTCCAACTCATGCAGGGTTACTTCACGGCTATGCCCTATGCACCCTCCAATTACACCACATAACAAATGGAGACTTTTGTACTTGCGTAAAAGGATGGAGAGAGAGAGAGTTAGGGCATGAGAGGAACTGGCTGGCCCTCAGCTAGTTGTTTCTCTATGGTTGAGGTTGATGGGGTAAGCCCTGTAAAAGATGATATGTTGTTTCAACTCACAAAAATTTGTTACCCAGTTGCATTGACTTGGGCGGGCTAAATTTTATTATTTTATTATGAGTTGTATATATTATATATTTATTCTTTTATGGAATACAGGAAGAATCCAGGAACAATATAACCAATTCCCAAAAATAAACAATATTATTTCGTCCATAATATGCATTTTTTGCTAGTTAGATATTGTGAATTGTCTACTTCTAATATTGAATATACATTTTTGGTAGTTTTCCACAGTTACAAAGTGCAGATTTACATCAAGTCATATACAATTTTGTTAACTTCAGTTTAATAATTTCAACGTAATTAAATATGTATAATTGAAAAATGTGGACATTGATAATATTAGCTGATTTTGTTAGTTGTGAAAACTAAGACACCCAAGTTGTATTAAAATATTACGACCTGTACTGGACACATATTTGATAGTCAAACCAACATTACTGGTAGTCAGCTTAACTCCCCTGGCATAGTAGTTAACTTTTTGTATGTTTTATTGAGTTGCATTTTCTTGTACCAACTTTAGGAGGTTGTGCAGACTGTTCAAGCCTCCTACAGTGTCTAGAGGCTAACTGCAATCAACACAAGAACGGCTCGTGCCTCTCTCATTTAAATGCAAATTGTGAATTTCAGTTGGCTTATCATTGAATATTAGTCTTTCTGACGGTTTTGATATTTGTTCATCATTATCCATCATGCCTTGCTGCACAAAAAGATGGATATTATAAATACTTGTGTATATTTTTTTACCAACATGTGTACACCATTGTGTAAAATCATGTTTAATTTTACAATATAGTTAACATAACGTGACATTAGTATTTAACACAACTGTAATATTCCTTTAGCTGATTTGACTAATTGGATATGAATGGAAATTTGATTAAACACATACATCTTATTTCATTTAACTTCATTTTGTATGTTCAGACAATCTTATAATTTGTAGTCAAAACTTGATATTTGAATCAAATTAAACTACTGCTATAATCTTGCTTTTGTTTAGAAAGTTGATTAAACAATTAGTTTTTTGCTAAATTAAGTTGAAAATGTATGTTCATACATTTTGATTGAATTGCAGTCACCTTAATATGACTTGTCAAATCAACACATTTTGCAAATATTTTTGACTTCAAATCAGTAAATTTTACTTAATCATAATCTTTATTTACAGTGTGGGTCTGTGAGCATATTTAAGGGTGTGTTTGGTAAATGTCTAGACCCATTTGATCCATGGCAAGGTAATGTTATGTTTGAAAGGTGTGAGTTGTGAGTTTCTAGAGAAACATGTGAAAGGAAAAAAAAAGTAATGGACAAACATCCTAATGCACAAAACGCCACTGCAGTAGCAGCCAGGCCTCAACACTGGAATAACGCTCGTTTTAAAAATAAACCACCAAAATACACTACCAAATACAACTGTATGAAAAACTAGAAATGTTCATAGCACACAACCAAATGAGAAGTAGATGGACACTGAAATTGACACACCCTGGTTCCTCCAATCGCCGCTCTCCCCAGCCAAATTAATTTTGAAAAGCATGCCTCCCTCGTCCCCACAACAGATGCTGTGCTCCATGAAGACACAGTCTGTCAGCTGCGCAAGAATGGGGCGAAATTTGTTGACAATGCTCCTGGGGACCAGGGACAAAAACGCCTAAGGAAAGAAAAGATAGTATGAGAGAAAAAAAAAGAAAAATCCTCTCCAAGTCACTATGTGAGAGGGTGGTGTCTGGGCGGGGGGTGGAGTTAACAATGACAGAGACAGACCTACACTACCATATATTTATATAAGTATATACATTTACACACACTGCGCTCTCAACTGCACCCAAGTGGAGGCCATGCCCAGATGGTCGTATGCTGCATAACTCACTTATCTGTCGGAGCAGTCTAAAGGAATGCTTAAAGGGATCTTGAACTCCCTACGGACGTCAGCAACATAGAGGGAAGCCATCTGCTCCCAGACACCGAGGACAGCCTTCCTGTCCGCCGATAAAATTCCTCCCTCCTCTTGATACCTCGACCCCTCCCTCGCTGCTCCCTGGGTCCATTACTATAGCCTGAAGGGGAGTCATCAGAGCCATTGTGCTGTCAGAGGCATAAGCTTTATGAAGCCTTACTGGGTGTGCGTATTAAACTCAGAACTAAACGCTCTGGGAACTTCTTCATTGTTTGGTTCCAGATTAGTATTCCCCAAAACATGATTCTCCTGAACTCTCCTCACTATCAAGTGTGTTTATCTGAAGTTTCACATTCAAGTGGGCTTTCACATTCTGATAAGAAGCCCATGCGTCCCATATTTGGGAATGACCCAGAGATATGCAGGCTAACAATGCTAACGACATGTAAAAATGGAACCAGTTTATGATACATGAGGCCATTTTTGTATATTTTGTAATTTCAAGCTTTATTAGTTAGAAACGGTTCAGTGAAATATGAGAGATGATATAAATTTCATGGAAAAGCGCTGGGACAGTACATGTGCACCAGAGGTAGCAGCTTACACTGCAACACATTTAACATAGATGCCAATTACACTAGCGAGTGCATTTACTTTATTCCGATTTGTTTTTCACATGAGAAATGCATATTTTATATAATACTTTCAAATCAAACTCAAACACAAACACACAATTCAAAGGCGGTCCTCAAAAAGGTCATATTGACTTTTAAACAAACAATCTACCTTAGGATATTATCTTATCTTATTGATAAAATGTAACCAGTAAGCCACACGTGCTAAATAACAGACATACATAACATATTATAGTGTAGCAGATTTGGAATGCAAACAACGAGGTTTACATGTGCACAGATATGAAACACAAGTTGATCTTTAAATGTTCTATTTTTTACATGTTTATTTTATTTTAAAAGTATGCAGTGTGAGCTGTGCTAACCTTGTGATAATCCAAAAAGCTTTATAGAAAAGCCAAAATAATAATGTGTTGATATACTACAGTATATACATTTTAGATTTGTTTTTGGTTTTCAATTCTATTTGGTAGAAAGATTGATTCTCAATGTATTTCTGGAATTCCATGCAACAACAAAAACAATTGCTACCAAAACATCAGGAGAGGTACAGTATGAACTGATAGTAATATGCAATCCCCTTCTGTTACGGCTCAGGCTGTGGCAAAGGGCCTAATCAGTGCCCTGATTTTTTTATGGGGAAGGGTCAGCTTCAGTATTTGACAACAGGATTGTCTTCGTTCTAAAATGTGCATCATTTCCAATTCCACGTTTTTTTTATATTATTGCTTTCTATATTTTACACCCATCCTAACCTTTACTTAACCGTGACCAAAAGTTGAGACCAATTACATTGTGCGATTTTAATATTTAGCTCTAGCTTATATATTTGGTTTTTCTTACAATATTTGCAAATCTTGTGTGTTTTACATATCCCTTCATCCACCCCTCATCCACACCCAACACCGTCCATCTATCTCTTAACCAAAGCCATATTGGGTTTCTATTTGCCATGTAAATTTCTACTGTACTGTAATGCTTCACATAATTATGAAACCTTTCTATTTTCAATGACTCCACCAATTTGGAATTAAAGATAAAAGTTTTTGCTAAAATAATTATCATATTATTAATTGTCTGACTACTACATTTTCAAGTCTCCAAGTATTGCTATTTGTAACGTTAATTCAAAACAAATATTGCATTTATTCATCCATTCTTGTACCTGTGACCAAAAACATGCAACATAAGGACAGTACCAAAAAAGATGATCTATAGATTCTGCTTCCTCAGAGCAAAATCTGCAGAGTTGGGAAGATTGCATTGCCCACTTGTAAAGATTTCTATTTTGTATAATAACTTGAATTGAAATATTCTACTTTTTGAGTCTGGTGTTGTTTTGCGTATTCATCCAAATGCGTTATGCCACGGGATCGGAACATCAAAAATTTCTTCCCAGCTATTTTGTAGTTTATATGGAAAAGCAAAAATCAGTGCCCTGATTGACTGATCTGTTAAATGTGCTGCTTTACCTTAACATTCAGATGGCATCCTCCTTAACCAATAGATTGCTTGTATTGTCTGTTCACCATGCATACCTGTTGGTAATTTCATTAATTAGCCCGGTATTTAAGTCAATGGGCCCTATTTTAACGATCTGAAACGCAAGTATCAAACGCAAAACGCAAGTGACATTGTGGGTCCCGGGCACTGTTGCTATTTTACCAGCGGGATAAATTAATCTTGCGCCCAACGCAAATCTTAAATGGGTAGGTCTGAAGTAGCTTCATTAGTCATAGGTGTGGTTTGGGCGTAACGTGCAATAAACCAATCGGAGCGTCATCTCGCATTCCCTTTAAGGCCAGATGTCCACTGAACACGCCAGATTTTAGTGTACGTTACTTTTTAATGGATATATGCATCCGCATAGTGTGAACATGACGCAGAATTGCTTCAGCAATGCAAGGCCATTACTATTGTGTTGTACTACTCGTTCCAGTGGAAACTTCAACTTCCGGTTGTACAACGGCACAGTGTCACAATGCACAAGTTGAATAATTTAAACATATGCGATACAAAGAGCGCATCGCATCACAAGACCGCAAGGTAAGCGCATCCTTGCGGATTGCTCCATTGACAATGAATGACTTCCGGCACAACAAACGCATTTGACGGGTTCAGTGGACATCCCGGGTAAGAGCAGGAGCGCTTGTTCCATGGCAGATTGCTAATATAATGGCAGATTGCTATTGATTTTTCTTTTTAGAAAATGTAAATAAAGAAATGTCACAAGACATACTTTCCGATGTTTGGACTCACTCTCACTGAATCAGGAGGTTATGAATGCATGGTAATATTTTTGCAATGTAGTCTAACATTAGACCGAGACTACTCTTCTGTCAAATAAGCTCTTCTCTCCTGTTCTGCATTTCTGGGCATTTGGGTTGTGGCAACGGCACATGCATTTCAACATCACGTCTCCTTAAGTCCTCTAATATTTCCTCATTTATGTCATCAACACATCCATGATTCATGGAAATATTGCATAAAACACAACAAGCCACAAAGAATGCTGCGACTTGAGTATACTTCCTTTTCTATGCAAACACATGACGCACATTTTCAGTCTGCCGAATGTTCGTTCAATTAGGCCGGATGTCCACTGAACACGCCAGATTTTAGTACACTTTACTTTTTACCAGATATATGCATCCGCATAGTGCAGACTTGACACAAAATTGCTTCAGCAATGCAAGACCGTTGCTACTCTTTCCAGTGGGAACTTCAACTTCCGGTTGTACAATGGTACAGGGTCGCAATGCACAAGTTGAATAATTTGAACATATGCGATACACAAAGCGCACTGCATCACAAGCCTACAATGAATGACTTCCGGCGCAACGAACGCATTTGACGGGTTCAGTGGACATCCCGGGTTAGGCCGGATGTCCACTGAACACGCCAGATTTTAGTGCACGTTACTTTTTACCAGATATGTGCATCCGCTTAGTGCGGACCTAGACAATTGCTTCAGCAATGCAAGACTGTTACTATTGTGTTGTGCTACTCATTCCAGTGGGAACTTCAACTTCTGGTTGTACAACGGCACAGGGTCGCAACGCACAAGTTGAATAATTTGAACATATGCGATACACAGAGCGCACTGCATCGCAAGCCTGCAAGGTAAGCGCATCCTTGCGGATTGCTCCATTGACAATGAATGACTTCCGGCGCAACAAATGCATTCGACGGGTTCAGTGGACATCCCGGGTTAGGCTACACTGCATGTTTGTGTGTGTTTTCGATTAAACCGCATTTCATGCACTTGCTGGCATCATAAACATGTCACTATTAACCATGTCTTTAACGGTAGCCGTTGCCCCCTTCACAGCCACCCATCCAAGGGGGGATTCCTCATGGCAAAGTTGCCATAAATGATTTTACTATTAGCATTGCAAATGACTTGTATGTTGATTGAGTAGGTTCCCTTGAGGTTGACGTATATCTGTGCGAATAATTCATTCAGAATAATTTGGGTAAATGTGTACACTAAATGTATACCTATTTTTTCACATCTTCGGACACCACAATGATTTCCATCGTGTGGTAATATTTTTCCTTCTAATTATGTATTGCAATAATAAAGAACTGCTGCATTTGTGTAGATGAGAGGAGCAAAGTGTATGCGCGGTGTGCACACACTACATTATGTTCAAGCATGCTCCCTTAAAATAGCATATGAATAACATACCACTGACTTTTAACCAG
The DNA here is from genome assembly GCA_016801145.1 of Umbra pygmaea. NCBI lineage: Eukaryota > Metazoa > Chordata > Actinopteri > Esociformes > Umbridae > Umbra > Umbra pygmaea. Next base: position 21,501 of record JACXGM010008172.1, read on the forward strand.
GTTTTTCCTGGTCAGTGGCATAATTGTTTTCGGGAACTGCAAGATAGCACCAGGGAACGTTTGCGCCGGAACACGCCTCTTCTTTTCGCTGAACCGCCAAACTAACGCAAGTTCATTCCCTAATTTACAGACGTGCGTCTGTGGAGGGAAAATTTCCATATGCGTCGGGTGCAAGATAGGAATGGTACATGCGTTGGTGTAAAAAGTCAATTGCGCTGGGTGTAAGATAGGGCCCATTGTGTTTGTTCTGTAGTTCGTGGTTCATTGAGCTGTGATATGTTGTGTGTTAACAGTTTTACTTCAACCTGTTTTGACTCTGTTTTTGTAAGTGTCTTTGCAAATTAAATATTTAACTTCCTCTAGGTCGCATCCGTGTCCCGTTTATGTTTGCACCAACAACCAACATTGTTACATCTTCATTAAAATGCTTTTAAACTGGTGATGCAGACACAAATTCCTGACTCCAGGTAATGAAGTAATATGTTTTTTGTTGTTGTTTTTTGTGTGATCCTTCCCAATTTTTCTCCCCTTCCAATTCCCTCTAATTCTCCCCTCCCAATTCCCTCTAGTCCTGCCTTTTCGGCAGCTCTACAACTGGACAGATCTGTGGGATGGCGAAGGGCACGCACATGGTTCATCCAACCACATATCTCCCAGCCGCCGATTGTTTTCGCACTGCAAATACAACATTGAAAACTTGAGTTGGATCATGCACTGGATGATTAGATTCACCGACAATACTTCCATGATTAAACCCACAGGGCCCGATCTGGAAACAAGGAGTAACTGGAGAGCGACGTGGCAGGATAAATAATCGGACATATCTAACCCAAATCCCGAGAACCCATAGTCAGAGAACCCATAGTCAGGCTTGATCCTGTCACTATCATGATGTAGAAAGATGTGCAATGCAGCAACTTAGCCAACTATGCCATACGGACCCCCAATGAAGTCATATGTTGATTTTTTATTTTATTTATTTTCATTGAGAGCGACACAGAGTATTAATGGTAATTGACCCACCGTGACCCACCATGCTATACCAACTGTGCTACACATGTGCTGTTGGATTTTCTCTGAAAACTGCACATACAGCAAAAAAAAAATTCTCAAAAAACATAAAATACCCCAAGAAATAATTTGCCGGTTTCCATTGAAGGTTAGTGTTCAGTCCCAACTCTATCCTTCGCCACTGTCTTATCTTCCTATGATTCCCACTGTCAAATGAAGCCACACACTGTAAATCAAAGGACAGTGAGAAAAAAATTGAAAACATCTATGCACATGATTTTTATTTTCTCCTTCATCTAGACGTAAATGATAAATTAGTGGAATTTTTGGTAAAATGCATTCTAATGAAAAGATTAAAATATTGCTCTGCATTTGATAGTGCTAGACATTAATTGTTTGGTTAGTTTGGTTGAAATGCCCCACATCATCAAACTCACAGTGTAAAAGCTGCAGTTTGTGCCCTCCCTATCCTATGCCTCCTACTCCTATTGTCATTTAAAATTATAGAAAAAAAAACAAAAACATTGTGGTCTCACACAGGTCAAGAGCTGACATTATTCCAAAACCAAATGACATAGAACCACTCTGGATACCTGGTCTAGCATTGACACAGCTAACTGTGAGCCATTGCGCTGCACCATTTGAGACTAAAGAAGCATTATTTATCCATAAAACATTTTAAGATGATATGCAAACACTATAAAATATATACTATATTCATAAACTATAAAATCGGATTTTTCCTTTCAGTGCCTTGCGAAAGTATTTGGTCCCCTTTAACATTTCGACCTTTTTCCACATTTCATGCTTCAAACATAAAGATAATTTTTTGTGAAGAAGCAACAACAAGTGGGACACAATCATGAAGTGGAACGAAATTTATTGGATATTTCAAAGACGTTTAAAGCCGGATTTGGATACAGAAAGATTTCCCAAGCTTTAAACATC
>JACXGM010008173.1:6315-29465 GCA_016801145.1 Umbra pygmaea
TATGGAATGTTCTCGCATAAATCCGCTAAACGAAATGTACCGGAGCAACGTAATTCAAGTACAAATATAGCCTAATAACAAAACGTGCAGTTCAAACGTAAAAACACCCTAAATAGGTTGGCATAGAACGTAATTTAGGTTTTCAAAATAGTTTCCTGAGAACGTAATTTGGGAGAAATTCTGAGATTTACGGTTGATGTTACTTAACATTGCAAACATAGCTAACTTAGAGCCTGGGGACAAGTTTAACTTATCAACTTCAACACAAAAGCGTCAGTTACATACATTTTCATAGATATGTGCTGTAACACCAAGCTGGCTGCAAAATGGAGCTTACACTTCCCAGTTCATGATAATTTGCAACTTAAACAACATGGCAGATGTTGACAAAATAGTCCAAAACTAATCAAAACACCTGCTCAACTAAAAAAAACTAGCAGTAACAAGGCAAAGGTCAGCTACTCGCTCTCAGGTAATGATGTGGATTAGGGTCCTCTATAGGACTTAATACTTCTCCAGAAGTCAAATTGTTATTGGTTATTTCTACAGTCATTCAAAAATGCTGGTCTAAATGGGGTGAATAGCAGTGACCTTATGCAGGTGTAATCTATCCAAGTACTGATGGTCTTTGTCTAACCAGAGACCAGCAAAGAAACATTCTGATTGGTTATTCTTCTCTTGGTATTATCTCGTCTTTCCAACACAGACTGAAGAAATGTGTTAGGAAAACCATTACAATTATAACAAATAATTATTAAACCTTCAACAAATTAATTAATTAATACAGAATATTATGAAAAATATATGTATATTTGTATCGATCTTTAGGCCTTTTCTGTGGGCTTAGGGGGCCCTGACTGTTCCCCACTACTCAAAACACAAACTGATATTAGTTGACATTTAATAAAGCTGTGAGCATGTCTATTAAAATTCCAAGAATGTAACACTGAAAAATATCCGATAAGCCAGACTGTGACTTGAAATATTAAACTCGCTACAGGCTCTGACTGGTTTTCTGCATTAAAGTGGGCACCTTCTGGCCCCCATCTGTGTTTGCCAATTCAAATACACAGAAAGGCAGAGGCTTAGTAACAGTGTGAGCTCCCTCTGTAAAGCTCCTCAAAGATAGCAGCCCTGTCTCTTGCCCCAGACGTGTTGACCTGAAAATTGAATTCCTCTTCAGACAAAATAACATAGTTTATTTTGCTTTACTGTGGAAATCTTGGCAACTTGAAAGAAAATCAAAGCTGTAGTGACACTGTTGACTTTTTTATTGTTCCTCACAAAGTGGTGTCAATATGGACAATAGTTGTTCTTTATTGGTCTCCAAAACCTCAGTTATGAATTACTGAACCTATACTTGTTCATCCCTCAAAAACCAACTGTCATTTGACTCTCAACAGACATTTGGGTTTGTAGCAACTTTCTGTGAAAAGTGAAAAGGTTTATCACATTAAAGTCTGTTTTATTCATCTTTCATTACAAACAGATGTTCTATGTATCATCAAAACAAGGCCTACCCACACATTCATCTGAAGGGGTATTTGTGGATTTGAAGATTTATTTTAGGTAGCATAATTGTGGCTGCAGATTTGTTTTTTCAGGTTGTTGTCCTGTTAGAAGTAATGTTCATTTTGGCAGCTATTTTAGAATTAGTCATAGTCTTTGTCATTGGACAAAAATGCATTTCAGTTTTAGTCACATTTTAGTAATTTTCAGCCTTCTAAATTGTTGTCTACTTTTTGTCTGTGAAAATTCATTACATTACTTTTTTTTAATAAATGTATTTATAATGATTGTTTAATAATGATTTTTTACAATTTTAATTCCCCCCAACATCTAAACAAACTGACAACACACTAACATAAATACAAATACAATACATATTAAAATGAATTACACTTGGTGGACTAGGAGCTTCATATGATCTGACTCAGATCAGAGGGGAGCCTCTGCAAGCTATTAAAATAGGAAATAAAAGTCTGCCTTTTTTCTAAGAATTTTGATTGTGATCCCCTCATGGAATACTTAATTTTCTCAAGTTTAAAAAAAGACACGACATCACATAGCCACTGAGAGGCTAAGGGTGGCAGCAAACTCCACTGCAGCAAAATCCTGCGTCTGGCTATTAGTGTAGTAAAAGTAATGATATTGGCGTTTTTATAATTCAGTGAGATGAGATTCCTGGGTGATTTTAAGTGCTTCTGAAAGGGTATGGAATACAAAGACCAGTAATAGCTCAATTTCGAACAGGTAAAAAACATATGGCAGAGGTTGCATGGGGAAGAATGACATATGTCACACACATCCATCACTGTGGGATACAGTCTGGACAATCTGGACTAATGAACTGTAATGAACTCTGTTGGTCACCTTGAACTGAATGAGTCCAAGTCGAGTGGAAGATGAAGTGGAACTTGTTCTATCAATCACTCCATCCCAGAAATCATTTGAAAATTCAAAACCCATTTCCTGCTCCCAAGCAGTTTTAGGTATATTAGAGGAGTGTTTATCATGGGACATAATCCAAGAATAGATTTGTGAAATCACTGATTTCTGTTAAGGTAAAAAAATCAATAGCTCATTCCAGAGCTGGGTGGGGGGTAATAGAGGGAAGCCAACAAATTTAGAGGAGACGAAATTGCTAATCTGCAGATACCGGAAGAAATTAGATGGGGGGAAAGCGTGTTTGACCGCCAGGTTAGGAAACCTTGAAAAAACAAAATTTTCGTAAAGATCCATTTTCAATACATTACTTTTTAGTCTTAAGCGCACAGTATACTACAGATTCCCAACATGGCGAGCGCCAATGTCACGTCATGGGAGCGGCGTAACCATTTATACTCGTGCGTGGTGCTCGCGACACTAGTTGCAGTCTTCTCCTGATCAGAGGTGTCGCAGATGAGGAGAGGCTACCGACTTTGATATTTTCACAGACTTGAAGAAGAAGAAAAAGGTAAACGATAGCAAAACGGGCAGCAATATTGACATTAATGTCAACAGTGGCTAAGATTATCTTAACTGTGTTGTTATGAACCATTTACAGTTTTATTATGAACAATTAACTGTGTTATTAGGAATCGTTTACTGTGCACTTGAACTCGCCAAATGCTTCCTGTTTCCGCTTTGGCTCGCACGCTCGAAATCCCAGCGCGCCAGCAAAATCTACATCATTTTGACATCACTTTGGCGCGTGCCCGGTTAGGTGCATTAAGTATACTGTAGGATTTATTCCAGTCAAGTAATACCCTGGAAATCCAGAGTTCTCGCAAAAGCACAATTTCTATTTGCTCAGCGAGTTACTCTGGCACTGAGTAATGCTGCTCATTAACTATGCCCTTGTAGCCGAGCTGCACCAATCACATCAGTGTATCAAATATAGGCGGGCCAGAGGTGTGTTAAACAGCTGACGACAGCGCTGCGACCTTGAAGTCATTAGTAAACATTGTTAGATTGCTATGGATGAACACCAGTTGTTTGACACGGCTTTAACCGCTACAATGAACAAGTTAGACTTGGCTTTTTGTCTAAAAGAGAAACAAAAGACGGCGCTGGAATGGTTTCTTTTTAAGAAGGATGTTTTTGCTGTTTTGGTGATCGGATACGGCAAGGGTTTAATCTACCAGTTAGCTCCGCTGGTAACGTATGGGGCTTAGCTATAGGGGCTCAGCAAAAACCCACTGGTGATTCGTCGTAGTGTTATCCAATTGCGTACAGTGAGATTTTCAATTGCATGCCTGGTGCCGCCCCTCGAGTTGGGTCATTTTCATTACTCGATGCCAGACCCTTAATCCTTAGGATTTGGTTCTGGATATTTTTTGAGGCTAGTCAAGTATTTTATTCACCCATTTTACTTTTCTCCTACAGCGGTTACATAAAATGATTTTCTTCACTTTTATTCAGGCCAAGGGACCCCCTAGATTAATAAATGATATTTTCAACTAAAATTGGTCAGGTTATGTAGATAGGCTGACACTAAATGACTGTTTCAATTTGTCAAGACATAATAAAAAAATGTAATTCAAAGAGGAGCGTTTACCAGACAAAATTCATCATCATCTCCTTGCTGTTGTAATGTTTTGTAATGTTTAATCCAATGTGTTGGTGGCTTGCCAAAATACACAGACGTTACAGTAGATGGAAGTTCTAAGAGGCGCATTATCAGTGTCTATTCAGTAAAGTAACCCTCTGTTTTGAGCTCATGTCTGCTATCACTTGTTGGCTAATTCATGCATTATCAGTTTGGAATTAAATTTCTATCCAGCTTAATATCTCAAGAATAGACATTTGTTTAAATCCACATGGCTACAATGCTCTGAGATCCTTGGCATGTCAATGTCAGTTTTATTTCTATAGCACTATTAATCACAACCATGGTTGTCCAATGTGCTGCACAATGATAACAGAACAAGGCAAAAACAAAATAGTTAAACACAATAAAAAACACAATACAATACAACTTCCTCATTGATTATATGCCAAATTAAACAAATTAGTTTTTAGCATAGATTTCAAAACAGACAGTGAAGATGCAGACCGAATACAGAGAGGCAGAGCATTCCACAGCCTGGGGGCAGCTACTGAAAAAGCCCGGTCACCCCTGCATTTCAGCTTCGACTTTGGAACGCATAACAATCTCTGGTTGGACGATCGGAGGGATAGAACTGGACGATATTCAGTTAATAAGTCTGATAGGTAGGAAGGGGCTAGACCGTTTAATGATTTAAAAACCAAAAGAACAATTTTAAAATTCACTCGATAACAGACAGGCAGCCAGTGCAGAGAACGTAATACTGGTGTAATATGGTCCCGTTTTTTGGTACTGGTTAAAAGTCTAGCAGCCGCATTTTGTACTATCTGCAACCGGGATATAGCTGACTGGCTAATCCCAAGATAAAGTGAGTTACAGTAATCCAATCTAGAAGTAATAAAAGCATGAATTAATTTTTTCGAAATCATCCAGGGCAAAATGTGCCTAGACAGATAAGCAACTTACTATGGTCAACCCACATCTGTAGCTGCATTTACAACTAACATACAAGAGTAAATCCAATTAGTAGCACTATGTGATACTAAAGTATAATGCAGTGCCATCATTGGCCGCTAACAAATTAGATCTAATAATACAGTATTTAAAAGTGCTTCAAGAGTGGCATAAAGTCACCCAACATCAATATGAAGGACTAAGGGTGAGTCCACCAAATATTGATTTCTGAATTCTTCCTAAGTTAACACATTTATATTGTGTTGTTTAAATGAACTACTCAATACTGAGCAAAGGGTCTGAATACTTATGACCATGTGATCTTTCAGTTTTTCTTTTTCAATAAATTTGCACAAATTTCTACATTTCTGTTTTTTTCTGTCAGGATGGGGTGCTGAGTGTACATTCATGAGATATAAAAAAACTTTTTTGATTTGATCAAATGGCTGTAATGACACAAAGAGTGAAAACTTAAAAGGGGTCTGAATACTTTCCATACCCACTGTATATGAGTACCAGCCGTGGAGGACAACTGCACTGTTTTTTCCACGGTGCCACATCTAAGGCAGCCATTACATAGAATGGCTGTTTGGGAAATCCGAATTTGAAATATTCACAATGCTGTTGAATTTCCAACCAGGATCGGATGGAAACATTGGGATGTTTCAAGTATGGGTATGTCAAGGAAATCCTGGAAAATGCGCCTGTAAAGTTTCATGGTGATGGAATGTACGGTTCTAGACTTATTTCTGGATGGATGTCATTTCTAGGGTTCCTAGGACCAATTTTTGGTCCCAGGGTTACCAGGTGCTCAAAATAAAATGGTCATTTTTGGTTAATAACCCAGGGATAGATTAAGTTTCATGGTGATGGGATGTACCATTGTGATGTTATTAACCGAGAAAGCCACAATATGTCTTAAAAACGTGGTAAAACCTTAATAAATCAGCCAGGAGACCAAAAGGAAAGATGCTGAGTTAGCTAATTTCCTTCTGAACAGGTAAGCATTGTGCTAACATTACACAAATTTATCACAGCTCTTAACATTAAGAGGGATGGGCTGCTAACTTTACCCATAGACACATATGAACTTTACCGACCAGATGAGTTAAGTAAGTTGAGCGTTCAATACCTGGCAACCCACATTTCGACTGAAATACCCATTTTGAATGCTGGCTGTCAGTATTACATATTGGCCCTTTAACTCCATCAATGTATGTTTTATGTGCAAGATGGAGTACTCAGATTAGATTGGTTCTATTTCACACAATATTTGGTATTTTAAAGAAAACTTCTTGACTTCCAAACAACCACTTAAGAACCATTTATTTCATAAAGGTTATACATAGAACTATTTGTCTAGCAAAGAACCCTTGTCTTCTAAACCGTTTTTCAGATGAAAACAGTTATTGGTGGGACCTTTTCCATTTGCAGAAACAACTTTGTGGATTCTATTCTTAACAATGTAATTTCTCTTAAATGCATGCACTCACTGTAAGTCACTCTGGATAAGAGCATCTGCTAAATGACTAAAATGGAAATGGAAATGCTCACTGAAAATGGCTATATTGCTATCACTGTTGACAAACTTTACCTGTTGAATATATATTGAATTGTAGCTATTTATAGACAAAAAAGGACTATGACGAACCACCATTTCACTGGACACTTTCCTGAAGCTAGTGTAAGGCCCCTTGAAGCCTATAGTTTTTTAATTTACCTTTTAAAATGTGAGAAGAACCAGTACTTTAGTTTCCTCAAATCCACCTACACTATAAGGCCTCATTCAACAGAGTGGTGTTAGCCAGTTTACAAGCACAAGTGGAATCAATTAGAGGAACTTGCCACTGCAGCCTGATTTATTTTTCTTTCATGGCATGACCAGCCCAGGGCTACATCCAGACATTCAGACAATAGAGGACCCTTTCTCTAGCTTCCCTCCAATGAATACATTTTCCTTAGGACCCTGTTTTGACAGGTGTCCATGTACAGCCACTGCAAGAAAACCCAAATGCTGATCAGCAAGAAATGAAACATATTTTTGGGCTTCTGCTCCACTCACTCCAAGTATTCTTACACACCAAAGAACAATCATTTGGAAAATACACTGTAGAAATACCTTTCTAATAAACACTAGTGTAAACTGAACAGTATTTGCTCAATTGTTTATCTAATGTCTTCACCAACCTGTTGGTGATTTTGTGTCTCATGAAATTGTTGCTTGCTGCTAATGTAAAAAGTAGGGATGATCTGAGTATCTGTATCCGGGCTCAGAATTGGCTTGGCATTCCCGGAGGTGGGCGGAGCTACCCGGAACTGCTTTATTCAAGCCTGAAATCAATATGGTATGCTAAGCAATTGCAGACATCCTAACTCTCCCAGAAGTTAGGGGGGTCTCCCGTATTTTAATAGCTGCTCCTTGATGCCTGCAAATCACATACAATCTCCCAGAAATCTATTTGTTTTTGCAAGTAAGAGAGAGTTCAATGGTGTATTGCTAGATGGGCTTTGGAGAAAATGAGAGAGCAAGAGACGTGACTGACGTGGTGAGTGAATGAAACAAACTAAATCAATTACAGAACATCCTCCGACTTGAGCTACAGAGCAATGTGTTTGATCAAACCATATCGATATCAGGCTTAAATTAACAGCTTCTGGGTACCTCCTTTCACTTCCGGGAAGGCCACGCCCATTTTGAGCACGGAAACAGATACTCAAAGCATCCATATTAAAAGGTCCTTCATTAAATACATGCCTGATTTTATTTTTTCTTAAAGCTCCATTCCGGAAAAAAAATGTAGGTCCCCTATTTTAGTCTGGATGTGTAGTAACCTATATTGTTTATATTATATGCTAAAACTAAGTAGAATCATTATTTTATTGCAGTTAGCTTGATGTCTGACAGTGTTTTTCACTATGGCAGCCATTTTGCTACTTAGCATCAGGGAGAAAAATGTATGGTTCACTAAATTGGAGTAAGTATGGTTGGCAGAACTGTCAATCAAACCAGAGCTGCACAGTGATATCCAATGAGGTTGCAAGGCAGGCCCAACATCTAGACACAGCCGAGCTAGAGAGAAAGTACTAACCCAGACACCTCAGAGAAAGAAACAAAGTATCAAGCGGGGACCTGTTTTAGCTCAACAGCACCAATATACACAGGCTTCAGACCATAGAAGCCTGATATTGCATAACATATCTTTAAATATAATTCTCTTTGCTAGCTTAGGAAGTAGGACAGAGGACCTGGCAACAGTTGCAGGCTGATTGTTTAAAGCTGCTGGCAAGCTTCAAATTATCCTTTTTTTAAATCACCATACTTATTTTCTCACAAGATAGCAATTCACAAATGATAACTGATTAGCACAAAAGTAGATTAGTCGTAATATAAAAAAACCTTACATAGGTGACATTGTCTGCAGATACCAATTTCTGATCAAAATCAAAACGTTTTGTTAGACACATGAACTGCATTTGCTTGACACATAGAAATCTCTCAGGTTACGAAACTGCTCTTAAAGATACTGAGCTCATTGTGCTATTGTCTGCGTGTGTGATTTGAGCAACACAGAGTGCACTGTCCTCGTAGTTGTATCTGATAATGCCTAGAAGGGATGCAGCTCACGTTATGCTGCACTTTGAACTAGACTTGTCACCCAATAGCTAAGCTACCTGCTAGCTAACTTCAGTCCTGGCTGGTAAGTTGTCTTGTGTAGATGGCCTATAGTACAAAGCATGTTAAATATGCCCAGGATTTATTTTTGTTTGCTGGCTTTATTTACAAAGCCTAACAACCGCAATCCCACATAAGTGTTGTAATGACAGTGGTAATAAATTTCTTAAATCAACCCAGGTTTTCCCAATGTAATGATGAGCATGTTCACATAAAAGGGGTGGTTTGTGCACCATACATGACCAATCACAGACATGGAAAATTCTACCAGAGTCACATCTTTTACTCAAGAAGAGCTAATTATAATTTTAGAGAAATATGAAGAATATATGGATGCAATCTATATCATCGGTCACTCTGGGGAACCCTATGAAAGAAGCATGCTGCTTTAATTTACAACAGTACACGTCATAGGGTCTACATTATTTATAGATGAAGTAGTCAACGTAAGTTATTGTCTACCTGCTATTTCATAAATCCCTCTAAATAGACTGCATAGGAAAGTGGCCTGGGAACACAAACTTTTACGTTTACATTTTAGTCATTTCGCAGATGCTGTTATTGAGAGCAACTTACATTAAATACAGAGACATTCCCCCGGAGCTCTTCGGGTAAAGTGCTTTGCCCAAGGACACAACAACATTTGGCACAGTCAGCAATGGAACTGTCAAACGTCTGACTGACTCCTTAATCACTGAGTCATCTGACACCTCATCTGATCAAACAAGATCACAGGAGATTCACGTGTGAACATGTGAAACCCATGTGATTTTTCTGTAAGGGGATAGCTACAGTACAACAAATTGACAGCTAATTAGGTCTGACAGAATATAACCCCGATTGAAATATTTCTTTCTCATAACTGAAAACGATTACAACAAAAGGCAGTGCTAATTCTGATATACCAATCAAATTGTTTAAGGAACCCAACCCAACATCACCAGTTTTTGTAAAATAGAAATTTGTGACAGTCACTCAAATTGTTTTTATTTTTCATGTACATGACACAATATTTTCAGCGCTCCACTGAAGAAAGATATTTCTGTACATCACCCAATTTTTGTGAAATTTGAGATTTTTCTAAATATCCGCTGAAGTTGTAATTGATGTTACATAGGGCTTACGGTTTATTAGACTAACTAATATCTAATAGAAATCTATTTTTATTTAAGTTAATTAGTATATGTATACTTGTAATGCAATTCTCCTCATCCACTGTAAAAAGCAAGTACCAAAACCCCCCTTGTTTTTGTCTGTTCTTTTACCAGACAGATGTTGTTGGCAAACGCATGCCACCCCACTTAAAGGAATAATTTCCTTTGAAGCACATTTCCTGCCCCTTACCCTTTCTGCAGAATGTAGACTTGTTTATGACACGGTCTGAGATAAGCAAGTACAGAAGATTATTATGGTTTGTTAACACGAAACAGACCTCCGTCACTTTCCCCATGGACTGTGAGTCAAGAGGTTTTGAGTCACTGAACACTGGTCATCAGTGAATCAGAGGAAAAAGTGTTCATTAAAAAACTGCATCACCTTTGGACAATCTGTGACCAGAAATCCGTCATGCTATTTCTAACTCGCCGGGCCATTCTTTGTTCAAATAATAGAATTTCTGTACTAAGCCCATCTGCTCATAAATGTCCTTTAAACAAATACATTTTTGTCTTTGTAACAACCATTAACAAGCTTTTCAGACAATATATTGTATATTCTTTCCCTGAAGATTAAACCTGGTATCCTCGGGACAATTTCCCAAAGCCACTTCAAAGCAACTTCTTTGATGGTCAATGTTATTTGAATGTTTGAATTACCCAAGGAATTAACTTCTCATTTATAATTGTGATTTACTGAGAAAAATATATATTTTTTTCAATTTTATTTGTCGTTCGTATGTGAAAGTTATATTGTTAGCATACTTCTACATCTGTTCGTAATTAAGGAAGAACAACCTTTTTGTGACTCACCCAGGGCCTGATTAAGACACCACTCCACTGTCATGTTTTACACAATGTCATAGCTTACAATTGAATACGTAGGTCACATGTTTTGCAAGGTGCAATTCTAGATATTTCATTTTACAAAATATGTAAAAAGAATATTTTTCTTCCAAAAAAATACCAAAATGGAAAGCTACTATAACAATGATTAAATGAAATAAATCAAAATTACCTGTTATTAAGTCAAACAATAGGCTACAGAGTACTAAACACATAGAATATACAATAACAGATGGAAACTATAGATAGAAACTGTAGTTTATAGACTAACAAACTAATTGCTTCCCCCTTCCTCACTGGTCAATCACCATCACAAAAACGATCCTCTGACATGCGGAGAGCAGGTGGCAATACAGATGAATCATGCACAAAACATTCTACTATCTCAAACGTCTCTTTTCCGTTGTTGTGACCCCCAGCAACCAGCCATCTGTACTATACCGACTAATGAGAGTACCACAACATCAAGCGAACTATTCTGCACTCATACACTGTTCATTTCTGTGCATCTAGATATACTACACTCCCACTGTCAATGCTTGTATCTCACTATTATATGCTCATCAATTATTTATAAATTATTGCATGTCAACTTTGTGTAGAATATGTGTTGGTAAATACCATAAAATGTACTGCAAACAATTAACAGGCAGACCTAACCTGGATTTCATAAAGTGTATGTTCCTGGACACTCTTCAAAGAAATTAAACCAAATGTTTAGGATTTTGTTTTTTTGTTTTCGTGTAACCTATTTTATAAAGTAAAGCTGGGAGGCATATGGTTTTATTCCATTGTGCTGAGTCTTCTTGTTTGTTTCTCATCTACCCAAACCCTAATGTTTCAATGCTGACGTGATACAGAAAACAGCTGTCCACTAGGCGTAATTTCTTTCCATGAAGTTTGGAATGAAACACTTCATCGTAGTAACAAATACATTTGTTTTTCAGTGAATTGGGTGGGGACATGTGTTACACCATAGGCTACATTAGGTCACCCTTGACCTTTCCCATGCTCCTTTGAGGTACAGAAAGGATGGGGGAAGACAGACTGGTTATGGAATAGTTAAGGGAGATGTGTGGTAGATTTACTATCAGGAAAACTGCACTAAAATTCCTGGGAATATTGTCTTGAAAAGACAAGGTTTGATGGTATCAAACACTCTCACCAAAATATAGATGATCATCACTTGTGGAGTGTTGAGACTAGTTGGATGGATCCTGATTGAGAATGTTCCTGATCTTACATATTTTGATATTTGCATTTGGTAATTTTTTTCCATCTTATCCAACGATCCAGTCAGACTGACTTGCCAATGAAGCAGAACTTTCGATCTTTTAGCGACATTACAGGACAATTTCTCTATTTGGGGAACTGTATTTTTCATTCAACTGACATGATAAAGAGTAAAGATGTGCAGAAATACAGGGTAACCCACCATAGCCCGGTTCCCCAAAACGTTCTTATTGCTCAGTTGTTCTTAACCTATTCCTTAACCTCTCTCTTAACCTTTTGGCACGGTTCCCGACACGTTCGTACGCTAAGTATATCTTCTGTAAGTCACACTTTCGTAAGGTTGGTCTGGACCATTCGTAAGCTCTCTCTTAGCGTTGTTTGAGCTCAAGTCAGTAGTCGACGCCACTATGCAGCAGTCTTTAGAAATCAGGGCCCGGTTCCCCGATAACGTTCATACTTAGCGCGCTAAGAAGACTCAAAAAGATATATCTTACCGAAGTTGTTTATGTTCCTAAGTGTGTTCCCCGAAGTGTCCCTCAGGAAGCTTCTTAACGCACTGCCTCTTAAGTTCGACGTTACAAAGGCGCTGTCCCAAGGGAGGGTGCTGAATTTGTTGTCCTCAATTGCTCAGGAATCGATTTTTCACTTCATGAAAAGGTGCATTATGTGTTAAGAAAGACAACACATTCTATGTAAATGAAACATTCCTCAAATTATTCCAGTAACATTTATTTTAGCATAGTTTAAGTTATCAGTAAAACATAGACTTATTAATTTAATTATCAAATTGTCAGTAATGTGTTCATACGATATGTTGTGACTGGTAGACAAACCGGGTATCCCCCGCTAATCATTCACCCTCCTCTCCCGTTGTGCCACTTGTCCCGCTTCTTGACGTGGGTTTAACGACTTCTAAAAATGATGTAATACACTTCTATGTCAATGGTAAGGTACTTTACAATCAGAATTGATTGGCAAGCAGCTTCAGTTACTTCTGTTTAATGTGGTTTTGATTGCCATTGGTTAATGTTTACAATAAAAAGCAACCTATCTACAATAAACAGAGAGAGAGAGTTAGATAGAGAATAGGGTGGGGAAGCAACGTAAAAAAAGGGCACCAAGCTTCTCGTCAGAGGAACTTGAAGTTTTGCTGGACGAGGTGAGCTTGCGCAAGGTGACACTTTTTTCCAGCTTTCGGAATAACTTGTGCAACAGCATCAAAAAAGAGCTATGGAGCGACATAGCAAGGCTGCCTCCGGATCAGGCACACCGAGGTCCTGGCAGGACGTCAGGAAAAATCTCAAAAGGGCTTAAGTTTTGCCGAATAAAACAATTGACATGGACTTAACGGCTCCGTGCCCGGCGCCGTCTTTGATTCAATCCAAGGACACGTTGGATTGCTGCCATAGTTGGTCGCTTACTGGACACCACCATGCTTACCCATTTATAGATCTTAGCCATTTAGAGCCAAATTGTTTGCCAGACTTTAATTAAGTGATTGCCAATTTAAACGCTTTAATGACTTTACGAAATAGCCTTGGCTAATTACCACATATTAGTTCTGATACCAAATAAAGTCAATTTCATAAATAGGCCTGTATCCATTGCGACCATATTTTATTATTAGTCTTAAAATGTCCTTAAAATCATTGTTGAGCCAAAACATTTTCAACATACCATAGTTTGACTTGTACATTCCTGAGTAATCGATGCCAACTAATTCAACACCTTCACTTGGGACAGCGCCTTTGTAACATTGAACTTCAGAGGCAGCGTGTAAAGAAGCTTCCTAAGGAACACTTCGGGGAACACACTTAGGAACATAAACAACTTCGGTAAGATATATCTTTTTGAGTCTTCTTAGCGCGCTAAGAGTGAGCGTTATCAGGGAACCGGGGCCATGTCTTTCTGAGGATACTTCTGAAACTGCCGGTGCATAGAAACATGCAAAAACACACAAATACAGGTTGTAAAGCTCTCGATATATTGGCGCCGGCCTATCGATGTTACAGAAATAACGTTGTGTCATTGAAAAACTGTTACATTTCATTTCCTGCACCTCTTAGTACTAAGGTTGATGTTCTTAAGGAAACACAATCACCTTCACTGTAATAAACAACCTATCTTTTTATCACCATTCTTGATTCTTCTTTTTTCTTTCAAACTACTACACTAACATGACTGACTAAAAATAGGGCCAGCTCATAATTTATTTGCCGTTGATCTGGCCCAAAATCGGGGCGAGCATGGTAACTTTTGATTTTGCTCTGGGGAGGGCTGTGTTCATTTTTGCCTCCATCTGAAGCAATGTTGTTAAAATCTGAACTTCAGTAGCCCAAGTTTGGAATCAATTCTGAATCTGACTCCCTTTGGCGGGAGTAGAATCTTTTTCGAGTCAAACGTTTTTCCGCCAGTTAAACCGGCCGAGCAGGTAAACAAAATGCACATTTTCGGAGCTAAACTGACGAGGACACACTTCACCTCACACAACAACGTAGGCCTATAATTGTTTTGTACATAAACATAGACATATACTTATCTCACACAGTGGCATGTAGCTAGTAGGTGAGTTTTATTACTGCCCCAGCAGTACCTACTTTTCCAAAGTAACACATTTATTGTCATGCGTCAAAATATTAATATGCAACTCTGGAAAAAATGAAGAGGTGTCTTCTAAAACAAATAAGAAATGCCAGTTTGTCACTGATTAGGTGTGGTATAGTGGAGAAAGGGAGACCAAGGCAGGTAGTAGATGGTTGTTGCGTGTTTAATGGACAATCCGGGAAACATACATTATTGCAGTTGCAGATGAACAGTTGAAGCGAGTGCACAACGAGTATACTTATATAGCTTATTATGCGCTCACAGTGGCATAAACACTGAAAACAAATATATTTATATAAGTAGAGCATACGCATAAACTAAAGCACATACCACACTATTTTCACAACCTAGTACAGTTTCAGGTGAGCAAGTAAATGCGAGTGCACAACGATACCATATATATTACCATGCACTTACAGCGGCATGGGATGCTGACAGCTAACTTACAAGTAAAGAGCGTATGCATAAACTTCCAAACTTCAACAACACTTTTTTCAAAACATACATTTAAAATAGTAGCAGCCTTCTCACACCCATGAACAGATTATGGAATGCGCCCTCCTCTCGTTCACTCGGACTAATATAGGGACTGATCTACCAGCTGACATAATTTTGTAATTAGGAGCAATCAGTCCCTATTAGTACCAGGTGGACGAGGGGAAGGCACCACTTACACAATAGAACCATAATGCATATATTAACAAGAACTCAAAACAGTACCTTACTGGATATAAACACAAATATAGCACTAAACAGAAATATACACATTTATTACATGAGTCCACGTCTCAGTTCATTGGAACAGTGTTACACTGTTACATGACTTTTTAATTAAATGTGAGTTATTTTCTCAATATGAGTTTTTAACTTTTTGTCTGTTTTAATTTATTTATATTATTTAAATTATATTTCATTTCATTTGTTGCTATAGTTTTTATATTGCTGTATCAGAAAGCACCAGTGTAAAAGAGTCACTGACTTTCACCTAACCAGAAATCCCTACAGAAATAGAATTGTATTAGGCTTTCAATTTATTTTTTTAAAAGGTTATTACTAGGCAAGTTCAAACTAATTAGGAATAATGTATATATATTTTTTAACTTGCCTGGCAGTGTGTTGTTATTCATCATGGAGTTGGCTAAATACTTAAATAAAGAAATCTATTTAAGTATATAAACACATACAGGTGCAAAAAAAGCTTGTTGTTCACAATAGGCCTACCTGTGATCATGGGGGTAGGGGATGGTGCAATTTCTGTTGGATCAGACCCATCTGCTAGCAATGGGGGGCCTAGACTGAGAGCTACATGGAAAAATATGCACCAAACAAGTCACCATGAAACTTTGCTGTTATTATGAATACAAAAGTTGGGGGACCCCCCCACCCTAGACTAAAAAACGTTGGGTGACCCTCCCCTCAACAAATAATAAAATAACATGACCCTCCCCTATTTTCCTCCAGTGGTCCATTCCAAAAATACCGAACGGTCCCTTATTTTAAGTACATTTTTCTGTAGAAATGAAATGTGTTATACCCTAAATCCGGTTGGCCTGACCAACATAACCTATTGCATATATTTTCATATCATAGCAAAATATCACAGACAGACATTAGATTTTGCCACCTCAAAGTCGGCAAATCTGAAATTGCTCATAGACTGTTTGACCCTTGGCTCATAGACTATATGAACCTGTCTCATCTCAGCTAGCTAACTTCATGAGGGGGAGAGTCAGAGCCAGGGAGTCTAGTGAACAGGGAGACAGGCACAGCCAAGGCTCCGTGCACACATGCAGTCCTACAGATACTTTCCTGACAGGAAACAGACGGGCAGCGGACTACGCTATCATCAGTCACGGACACAGAATCTTTTCTAGTTACGCTCTTGTAAAGTACATGACTAGGCACACGTGCACACAGTAGCACACACACACAAACAGACACACTTTCTCTCCAAGTGGTAGATGGAAGGCTACATGTTGCGAAGCCTTAAGTATCGGTTGGATCATAATCATGAAGCCATCCCATACTCACTGTAAGTCACTCTGGATAAGAGCGTCTGCTAAATTATTAAAATGTAAACAAAACATAAATCACACCCACAAAAAATATATAGGATATCAGGCTTGTAAACACATTAGTGTTATAAAAATATGAACACATTGATTATTTTAAATAATTTCAATGGTATTTTCCTGCTGAAAAGTACACAGATAAATGAGACCTCGATTTAGTAGATGTGACATCAGGGGTCACAATGTGGGAAAAGAAGGAGCTCAGGAAGATAGATGTTTCCCAGTAGTAATTAAGTAGAAATGTTTTTCTGCCCCGGAACAGTACATGTGTTTCTGATCAACCCAGTTTCACAGGATTTTGAAATTTGCTGGAAAGAAGATTGATCCAAGATCCCTCAATATGTTTTTGAAAACCTTGTCAAACTATACAGGAATAGTCTCAGAGCTATTATCTATTCCAGACAAGGATTCATGAAATGTTGTTTATAAAGGTGTTAATAGCTTTGAAATGTTTATTTTCAGAAAATATGTTATTACTAAATTAAATGTTTTTTGTTTGAGAAACTATAGTGTTGACCCCCATATACTGTATACTCATAGTTTGTATTATTTTTTTTAATAAAGAGTGCTAATTTTTCTTGGGCCTGAATTCTGAATGGTCAATTTGATCATGCTACAAAATTCCTAAGTGTCCAAGATTCTATTGGCCTTCCTCTAGAAACTCGGGAAAGTTTCCACAGTATCTGTAGCCAGTGGAAAATCCCTTTTCCTGTAATCCCATGAAATTCACAACTGTTGTTTCACCACTTCATTACCATGTCATTTTGTTGTGTTATTTTCAGTTTTGGGTAAAGTAGCTTGTACAGTTACATTCCAGTTACTTGCTGAGTTCACAAGGTTTGGGAAGTCCCTAATTAAGACAAAATTATCAAGTACATGGAGTTCATATCTTACTGGTGACCATGATTGATTTTTTTCTTTACTTTTTCTATTTGTTTTATAGGTTACTTTTAAGATATGAACTCCATTTACCTGATAATGTCTTACTTAGGGACTTCCCAAAACTTGTGAACTCAACATGTAACTGGAATGTAACTGAAAAGTAGCTTTACCTAAAACTGGTTATTTTGTTGTAAAATTAGCATGTTATTTTACTTTTGTTGTATACATCCAAATGAATTCGTGTTTTCTCGCAATGTTTAAAATTCATAGCAGCCTTGTCGTAAGAGACTACCAATGGGTAAAAATTCGGATAAAGGTGGTGAGATGTAGTCAGGCAGGTAGAAAACCTCCATTAATAAACCAGTTGCATCCAGAATAACACAAAAGTGCACCAAGTACTTTTCTCATTTTCGTTTGTGCCCTGTACCAGCAAATTATTATTTACATACTCTGGGGACCAGATTCATAGAAAAAATATTGACCTTTTTACAAAAAAAACATTTGTATTAAATTTTCTAGTACCGAAGCAACACAGTGAATTGTTTTTACATACCTGTAATAAAAATATGATCCATGAAGCAATTTATATCTCTAGACCACATTGTGGCTTTTGCAATTGTGTGATTAAAACAATATATACAGGTCCTTCTCAAGAAATTAGTATATTGTGATAAAGTTAATTATTTTCCATAATGTAATGATAAAAATTTACCTTTCATATATTTTAGATTCATTGCACACCAACTGAAATATTTCAGGTCATTTATTGTTTTAATACTGATGATTTTGGCATACAGCTCATGAAAACCCAAAATTCTCAAAAGATTTTGCATGTCATTCGGAAATCAAGGTGCCAGAGTCTGGAGGAAGACTGGGGAGAAGGAAATGCCAAAATGCCTGAAGTCCAGTGTCAAGTACCCACAGTCAGTGATGGTCTGGGGTGCCATGTCAGCTGCTGGTGTTGGTCCACTGTGTTTTATCAAGGGCAGAGTCAATAGAGCTAGCTATCAGGAGATTTTGGAGCATTTCATGCTTCCATCTGCTGAGAAGCTTCATGGAGATGAAGATTTCATTTTTCAGCACGACCTGGCACCTGCTCACAGTGCCAAAACCACTGGTAAATGGTTTACTGACCATGGTATTACTGTGCTCAATTGGCTTGCCAACTCTCCTGACCTGAACCCCATAGAGAATCTGTGGGATATTGTGAAGAGGAAGTTGAGAGACGCAAGACCCAACACTCTGGGTGAGCTTAAGGCCGCTATCGAAGCATCCTGGGCCTCCATCACACCTCAGCAGTGCCACAGGCTGATTGCCTCCATGCCACGCCGCATTGAAGCAGTCATTTCTGCAAAAGGATTCCCGACTAAGTATTGAGTGCATAACTGAACATAATTATTTGAAGGTTTACTTTTTCTTTTTTTTGTATTACAAACACTTATTTTATTGGTCAGATGAAATATGCTAATTCTTTGAGATAGGAATTTGATCTGTATGCCAAAATCATCAGTATTAAAACAATAAATGACCTGAAATATTTCAGTTGGTGTGCAATGAATCTAAAATATATGAAAGTTTAATTTTTATCATTACATTATGGAAAATAATGAACTTTATCACAATATGCTAATTTAATTTGATTTAAGCAATTTCGAGCGTGGCATGTTTGTTGGTGCCAGACGGGCCGGTCTGAGTAATTCACAATCTGCTCAGTTACTGGGATTTTCACGCACAACCATTTCTAGGGTTTACAAAGAATAGAGTGAAAAGGGAAAAACATCCAGTATGCGGCAGTCCTGTGGGCAAAAATGCCTTGTTGATGCTAGAGGTCAGAGGAGAATGGGCCGGCTGCTTCAAGCTGATAGAAGAGCAACTTTGACTGAAATAACCACTCGTTACAACTGAGGTATGCAGCAAAGCATTTGTGAAGCCACAACACGCACAACCTTGAGGTGGATGGGCTACAACAGCAGAAGACCCCACCGGTTACCACTCATCTCCACTATAAATAGGAAAAAGAGGCTACAATTTGCAAGAGCTCACCAAAATTGGACAGTTGAAGACTGGAAAAATGTTGCCTGGTCTGAGGAGTCTCGATTTCTGTTAAGAAATTCAGATGGTAGAGTCAGAATTTGGCGTAAACAGAATGAGAACATGGATCCATCATGCCTTGTTACCACTGTGCATGCTGGTGGTGGTGGTGTAATGGTGTGGGGGATGATTTCTTGGCACACTTTAGGCCCCTTAATGCTAATTGGCAGTGTTGGGGAGTAGTTAATTACAAGTAGCAACGCTACTAACTTAACTACATTTTTCAGTAGCTTGGCAGTAGCTCAGTTGCTTTTAAACAGAGCATATTTTCCAGTAGCTAACTACTTTTTGCAGCAAGTAGCTGTGTAGCGTGAGCCAAATCTACCCTGTGTTTTGTTGAGCCTGTCATGAATGAAGCAGCGCAGCTTCTTCTTATTAGATTACAAACAAAATGTGTGCATTATTGCCACCTGTTGTTTAATCACGCATCTTGCGAGTTATGGTTCACTGACGTACAGAAGTGGGTTGACAATTCAAGTTCGACATAACCATGCTATATTATTAATGATGGAGCAAGACATGGCAGCAGAATCGGAGGATGGAGAAACAACTAATTACCCATGGCCTTTTGTCCTAGTTCATGTCTCTCAAGGAAACGACAAGTAAAGCCTGACAGTCTGAGATATTCGAGCATTGTGTGTAATAAAACAATACTCTTTGAAATCATAATTTTATTGCATTGTTTTAAACAGAAAATATTTTAGTTAATACATTCCTCAGACACTTATTCAGTTATTTATAATATACATCGTTAAAAAAAAATCAAAGTAGTTTCAATGTAGCTAGCTACTTTTTGATAATAACTTGTAGTGTAGCTAACTTTTCAACTTTTCAAAAAGGGTAGCTTGACTGTAGTTTAACTACAATAACTTACAACTAACTTGTAGCTTGTTAAACTACAGCTTTAGAGTAGCTTCCCCAACACTACCAATTGGGCATCGTTTAAATGCCACGGCCTACCTGAGCATTGTTTCTGACCATGTCCATTCCTTTATGGCCACCAGGTACCCATCCTCTGACGGCTACTTCCAGCAGGACAATGCTCCATGTCTCAAAGCTCAAATCATTTCAAATTGGTTTCTTGAACATGACAATGAGTTCACTGTACTAAAATGGCCCCCACAGTCACCAGATCTCAACCCAATAGAGCGTCTTTGGGATGTGGTGGAACGGGAGCTTTGTGCCCTGGATGTGCATCCCACAAATCTCCATCAACTGTAAGATGTAATCCTATCAATATGAGCCAACATTTCTAAAGAATGCTTTCAGCACCTTGTTGAATCAATTCCAAGTAGAATGAAGGCAGTTCTGAAGGCGAAAGGGGGTCAAACACCGTATTAGTATGGTGTTCCTAATAATCCTTTAGGTGAGTGTAAATACGAGACAATTGCACTGTTTTCTCTCTCTCTCTGGTTTCTGGAAAAGGTACTAGAAATCAAAATGACTACACTGGCTTCAGTTTAGGGCTGATTTCAACGTTTTACTGACAATTTAGAAAGTATTGGTCCTAATTATATTTCTGAATGTGTTGGTACTGACGCACATACGTACATGTACATGACAGTCACAATAAAAGAGACAAAGCCGTAGGAGTTCTTAACAAGCTGCTTTAGGCTTGCTTACAGGGCTCTAATTTCGTACAGACAGTGTTGCACAGGGATGGACTGAATACATGATATTCTTCTCAGTAGTGATGCATTATCTCAACAACAGGCCTTTACACACAAACTACTTGTCAAAAGGATGCCTTTTTGTCTTCTTTTTTTTATTTTAGATCACCATACTTTCTTCATAATTGCTAGCACGCTAAAACAGCTTCTATGAAGCTTATACATAAACCGTTTGGCTTAGTGATTTAACAGTTAGGAGATGGCATGATGTGAGCCTATCTTAGTCCTGTGAGACTCCGTGGCAGAACAGGGAAAGTCACCATTAAGGGATATTTTGACCTTGATTAACCTGAAAATCCACCGGCGCTTCGCCTAACGGAGGAATTTTTTTAAAAATGGTGGGTAACCGGGGTGGAAAGTGTAAGCAATGATCTTCTCATGAATGTCTTTAATGGAGGGCAGGTGGAAGCCAATGACTCTGTTTGTGGCTGATTTGAAGTTTACTTTCGTAGTTGGCAGAAGACGCAGACCATGGCAGCTTACCATTATAGCTATTTGAGCATTTTTTTTATTTGTTTGGCACCAGTGTAATTATTTACCATCAAAACATAGGTGTGGAAAACTTTAAATCAATGATGATGTTCTGTTCTAATCCTTCCGATTGCATTACTCTTACAAAATCAATTTAAAACAATTTTTAACAGGCTGTCATATTATACAAAAAAGCAAGGCTGGCCATTGCTTAAATTTGATTTAATTTAAATGGTGGATTCACAAACATTTTTGTTCATATTACAATGTGTTCATAGTATGGGCCAGAAACGTTTGGGATGACTTTAAAAGGGAAAATAGATCTCGATCTGAAACAATTTGGCAACAATTTGGCCAAGACAATTAAAACTAAACAGGGGGGACTGACCGAAGATAAGTGGGTCCAAAATGTGGCCGTATATGGTTACTAAAGCAAAGGTTATGTAACAGGGAATTTTCATACATTGTGCAATTGGAAACTCAGTGAGTGACTGTAGGATGAGCAGCCGTTGCCTCGGCAGCAACTAATGGTGATCCTAATTAAATGCTAAATATGCATGGAAAAAGAGCAAATTATTCCGAAGGTAACAAAACAACTGTCAGGGCAACTGTCTGACATTAGTGGAAATTAATCTTTTAATCCATGGAATTTAGGCAAAAAACTACAGGTATTTCTTTGTAGTAATCGAGATGTAAAATTAACTTTGTAATTTCCTGTTTTACTTCTTGTGAAGAATGCCATTAACAACTGCAATTACTATTGTTTTAAGGAAGGAAGCAAAATGTCCTTCCTCTAAAAATAGAAACTGCCAAATCCCACACTTCTGCCAATTCCAACAGTGTTTATCATGACAGTTTTCCATGCAGTACACATTTTTGTACTTTAGGTCTTCTGAAAAGTTAATTTAATTTGTTTATTAGACTGTGCCAAGAGATTAGCTTTGAAATTAAATTCAAGGACTTTAAAGGAATATATTGTAATGCTGGAAAAAGCACAGCAAATTGACAAATACAACAGATGAAACATATATTTTTTATAGTTCGCCGATTTCTTTATTGAGGTTGACAATAATGCAAACAAAGGTCCATGCTAGAAACAAATGCACATTATACCTATAACCCCCCCTTCAGTAGTCGAGGAGATACCATTATACCTATAACCACCCCCTTCAGTAGTCGAGGAGAGACATTATACATATAACCACCCCTTTCAATAGTCGAGGTGATACAATTATCCCTATAACCACCCCTTCAGTAGACAAGGAGATACTATTTTACCTATAACCACCCCTTTCAATAGTCGAGTTGATACAATTATACCTATAACCACCCCCTTCAGTAGTCGAGGAGATACCATTATACCTATAAACACCCCCTTCAGTAGTCGAGGAGATACCATTATACCTATATACACCCCCTTCAGTAGTCGAGGAGATACCATTATACCTATAAACACCCCCTTCAGTAGTC
>JACXGM010008174.1:5867-29465 GCA_016801145.1 Umbra pygmaea
GTCTGCCTGTCTGTGTGGGGGGGGGGTGCATGCGTTTGGCAGAGTAGGATTATCTGT
Organism: Umbra pygmaea; assembly: GCA_016801145.1. Classification (NCBI taxonomy): domain Eukaryota; kingdom Metazoa; phylum Chordata; class Actinopteri; order Esociformes; family Umbridae; genus Umbra; species Umbra pygmaea. The sequence continues at coordinate 5,925 of JACXGM010008174.1, forward strand.
GGAGTTGTGGTGTCTATGTCAAATTTGTGGTGGTGTATGTAATAAATGTAGCCTTTTTCAGTCGAGCAACAGCATATTTTTGGAAGCACAGTAAGGTCTGTCCAAAGAATAACAGCAATATCAAAGTTCCAGTAAGGACATTTTGCCTACAGGTTTTTCAATTGATCAGGTGATTCCTGTTGCATGTATTGTTCACACAAAAAGAGCTGCAAAGCTTTGCGTTGGACTTTGCATATGTAACATGAGACTAGGGAGTGACCTATGAAAGAAAAGCAATTTGGATGATAAAATTAAAGAGGAACTCAAATAGAACCATTGCACAAAAATTGGGCAAAGCAAAATCAACTGATTGAAATGTCCTAAAAAAACTGAAACCACTGACAGTCAGTTCTCACCAATATGACATCACATTACTCTCTGATTGCTTAGTTATAAACCGGGTTGTTCAAATCTCTAATTTAAGACAGTGGTATTCACTGTGGTATGTTTAATGAAAAGGGCACCATGTGTTGTTGTACATGGGGTGTGAAGTCCTGAATGCTGGCTGAGAGCCGTAGTACATGTAAACACTAAGTCATGGGGCTTAGCTGTTCATAGGCACGACGTATTGAGGAGTGGCTGCAAACAGCGCTTAGCCATTGGATGATATTGGCAATATATCACCAACATCCGAGATGACTTATTGGTCTTATGAACCAGTTTCCATCAAAATTAGAGCAGGAAAATGTGATGTGATGTCACAAAAATACAATAGTATCCCGCCTCATACTATGACTATCAGCCAATAGTTTGCGATTCAAACCACCTGGTTAATAAGAGACATTATACCAAGGTTTGACATAATATCACTTTTAATGCTATAATTGTGTTTGTAACCAGTTTATATTTATTAATGTTATTTTATTTTACCATTACTTAACCAAGTAAGCCTGAAATTCATTTGAAATATCAACCTGGTCAATAACAAACATGACCGTGCAAACACAACACAAAGTTACACACAGAGAATGCAAACTATATTAAAGGCACTATATGTGGGATTTTAGCATTTTAATATTTAAAAATGGCCATGATAGTTTTGCAGTATCAGTGGAACGATAATGTTTCACAGAAAAAAATCACTAGGCAATGAAAATGGCACGTAAAAAATATTGGGACCCTTAATCTAATATTTTGTTGCACAGCCTTTAGAGACAATAACCACAATCAAGTGCTGTCTGTAGCTCTGAGTGATATTTCTACACTTTTCTACTGGATGTTTGACCCACTCTTCTTATGTAAGCTGGTTCAGTTATCTCAGGTTTGATTGATGTTGTTTCCTTACTGCGAGTTCCAGTTCTTTCCACAGATGTTCGTTGGGATTTAGATCTGGAATCATAAAAAGCCACTTTGGAATGGTACAATGTTTTCTTCTCATCCATTCTTGGGTGCATTTTGAGATGTGTTTTGGGTCATTATCCTGCAAGAGGACCCATGACCTGCGACTGAGGCACAGCTTTCTGACACAGGGCTGTATGTTTTGCTCCAAATTGCCTTGGTAGTCTTCTGATTTCATTGTGCCATGCACATATTCATGGTAACCAGTGCCAGAGGCAGCAAATCAACCCCAAATCACCACTGAGCCTCCTCTGTGTTTCATGGAAGGGATGCTGTTCTTTTGAAAAATATATTTTTGTTAGTGTGATTTACCAAAAAGCTCGATTTTTTCTATCCAAAGGACATTCTCCCAGAAAGACTTTGGCTTGTCCGTTTGTATTTTGTTAAACTCCAGTCAGGCTTTTTAGTGTTTCTATAGTACAGTATGTTAGAAGTGGGGTCTTCCTGGGTGTTCTACCATGGAGCCAATATTCTTTCAGACAGTGATGAAAGAATATTGGACAGATGGACAGATGGTCCAACGTGAAACTTTTGCACATTGAGCTTGAACTTTGCTTGAATCATGTTTTGGAGTTTTCCATGGTTCCTTCACCATACGAACAATCCTTCTCTTCATTTTTGCTTTAATTTTTCCCCTTGAGGCAACATCCAAGGATGTTGGCTCCACAGTCCCATGAGTCTTAGATGTATTTATAATTTTGGCAACATTGGTCACAGACAAATCAATCTCATTACAGAGATGGTCTTGTAGCATTTATAGTTTAAGTTAGAAGTTTACATACACCTGTCATGGTTCCCCTTTAGTTGCTCCCCTATGTGTGATATATCATGATTTCTCCCATATGTGTTAGTTAAATTTCTACCTTGTGTGAATTGTTTTGTTTCTGTTCTCACCTTTTTCACATGACCACATCACATGACTGTTACAACCAATAAGTTACATTAATTGTTCATCCAGCTGCTTGCATTTGTGTAATTAGTTCCTTATTTAAGTACTGAGTTGATAGTTTGTGATGTGGTTAAATTTCCTTGTAAAGTACATGTGTATGTGTCATATGTTAATGCCTACACTAAGTGTAGAGCTATTCTATTACTGTTTTGCCCCTCATGGCAGTTTTCTATTATAAGCGTTTTGTTATTAAACACTGTTTATTTTCAATATCCTTCATGTCAGTCTACATTAATTCTGCATTACGTACAGACCAGAAACTGTTACAACATCTTAAAGACATTGAAACTCAGTTGTTCACAATTCCTGACATTCATTCTTAGTAAAAATTCCCTGTGGTAGGTCAGTAAGGATCACCACTTTATTTTAAGAATGTGAAATGTCAGAATAATAGCAGAGAGAATGATTATTTTTATTTTTCATCACATTCCCATTGGGTCAGAAATCTACATACTCTCAATTATTTTTTGGTAGCATTGCCTTGAAATTGTTTAACATGGGTCAAACTATTTGGCTTTCACTGTGTTTTTTTGTCCACTGCAAACAAAAAACAGGTATGTATGGATGACAAAATATATTAACATTTCTACACTTTTCAGGGCAAATCGTGAATTATTTGAATAAAATGCACAGGTATCAATACTTGCATCCACGTCTGTATAACCATGTGCAGAACTTTATCTTGTCTCACATTATTATTATTATTATTATTGCAAATGAGAATCAGTACTCAATCGGTCAACCTTGAGCAAGGCACTTTACAATAAGTTTCTCCAGGGGGATGTCCCTGTACTTAATGTAAGTCACTTTAAATAAGAGTGTCTGCTAAATGACCAAAATATAAAATGTAGAGGTCAGTTTAACTTCTGTTCAGAGAAAGATTCACTGAAACATTTTTTTTCCAGAAAAAAAATGTAGAAATACAGTGCATCCAGGAAAGTATTCAGAGCAATCCACATTTTGTTATTTTACACCCTTATTCCAAAAAACTGATTATTTAACATTTAAAATTTTACAAACAATACCCCATAATGACAATGTAAAAAAGTGTGTTTGAAATCTTAGCAAATTTATTTAAAAAAATAATGAAAAAAGCACATTATTAAAAACGTACATAAGTATTCACAGCTTAATACTTTGTTGATGCTCCTTTGGCAGCAGTTACAGCCACAAGTCTTTTTGAGTAAGATTTTAGAAGCTTGGCACACCTATTTTTGGGCAGTTTCTCACATTCTTCTTTGTAGGTCATCTTGAGTTCCATCAGGTTGGATGGGGAACGGCAGTGCACAGCCATTTTCAGATCTCTCCAGAGATGTTTAATCGGGTTCAAGTCTGGGCTCTGGCTGAGCCATTCAAGGACATTCACAGAGTTGTCCTATAGCCACTCCTTTGTTATCTTGGCTTTGTGCTTAGGGTCATTGTCCTGTTAGAAGATAAACCTTTGCCCCAGTTTTCAGCAAGGATGTCTCTTTACATTGCAACATTCATCTTTCCCTCGATCCTGACTAGTCTCCCAGTTTCTGCCGCTGAAAAACATGCCCACAGCATGATGCCATGGAGTTCAATCTTTGTTTCATCAGTCCAGAGATTTTGTTTCTCATGGTCAGAGTCCTTCAGGTGCAATTTGGCAAACTCCACTCTATCATACAAGCCTGATTGGTGGAGTGCTGCAGAGATGGGGTTCTTCTGGAAGTTTCTTCTCTCTCCACTGAGAAACGCTGGAGCACTGTCAGAGTGACCATTGGGTTCATGGTCTCCTCCCTGACTAAGGCCCTTTTCCCCTGATTGCTCAGTTTGTCCAAGCGGCCAGTTCTAGGAAGAGCCTGCTGGTTCCAAACTTCTTTCATTTACGGATGATGGAGGCCACTGTGCTCATTGGGACCTTCAATGCTGCAGATATTTTTCTGTACCCTTCCCCAGGTCTGTGCCTTGATACATTCCTGTCTCGGAGGTCTACAGACAATTCCTTAAGCTTGGATTAGTTTGTGCTCTGACATGCACTGTTAACTGTGGAACCTTATATAGATAGGTGTGGGCCTTTCTAAATCATGTCCAATCAACTGAATTTACCACAGGTGAACTCCAATCAGGTTGTGGAAACATCTCAAGGATGATCAATGGAAACAGGATGCACCTGAGCTCAATTTTGAGTGTCATGGCAAAGGCTGTGAATACTTATGTACACATGCTTTTTTGTTTTTTATTGTTAATAAGTTTGCTAAAATTTTACACACACTTATTTCACATTGTCATTATGTGATATTGTTTGTAGAATTTTGACAGAAATAATTAATTAATTCAATTTTGGAATAAATGTGTAACATAACAACATGTGGAAAAAGTGAAGCGATTAAAATACTTTCTGGATGCACTGTATATGCATAGAAATATATAGTTGCCTCGACTAATATTGGCAAATAAGACAAAAATTAGTGGTGGAAAAAAATGCTCTTCATTGTTTATTGTCTTGATCTTTTATTCAAAACAAGGTCAGAGGAGATCAAAATATAGCTTTTTGGAAACAAACCCCAGATGTAGAATTGGCTAAGACAGAAATGTTGCTATGTAGACAAATATCTAATCCCCACTGTGAAGTATGCTGGTAGATCGAGCTGTTATGGGGCTGTTTTTCACCCAAAGGCCCTGGACAACTTTTTAGGACACATGGTAGCATGGACTCCATTAAGCAAAAGCAAAATATTAAATTGAAACCTGAATTTTAGCAAAAGCCAGTGCATAAAATAGCTTCTTAAAACAGTTTTAATCTCATAAAAGTCCTATAAGATTGATTATGATAGAAAATCAGAAAGGACTGTTTTACTATGTGTGTATGTCTTAGTTTCTGTGAAAAGGTTAATGGAAAGTTCTTCAGCCTGATCCTGGTTACATTGGTACGAGTGCAAAATCTAGAACACAGTAATACAACTGCAGTACCTTTTGGCTGCTCTATTGGGAAGCAACTGTTGTGTATTTTCATGCATTTATTCATCAGATAAATGTAAACAGAGTCTGGAGTATGTGTAGAAGAAGCAATAGACTTTAATCTTAAAGCCAAGGTTCCTCGTGAGCAAGCTGTCGATTTCCGGTCACATACATTTTTATAAAGAGTGACGTCCTAACAGAAACTTAATACTGATTTTCTATTGGCCCAAATAGATAGCATTAGTTTAAATCTTACCAATGACTGAGACAATAAATGTACCGGTTCCATGGCGTCGGCTTGTCTGAACATTTCTATATGTTAAAGTCTCTACCCACCTCCCACTGAGACAAGGCCTCAGACAACATCTGGCTATTGTTCTCAAGCTGGCTTCGGCTCACCCACATTGCATTTCAAAAGACATCCTGCATCACAATTTAAATTTACTCTGCCAGCCACATTTTTGTCAGGGAACAATCTACATTTTACAGTGAAACAATTTTCCTCATTACATATCATAATAACAATCTCAGAATAACTTGGTCTTTGCTACATAATTTCCACATGGTCCATAGCATTCAAAGAATATCAAACAATATAGAGTAACCTTTATAGAACCATAATAGACATTTCTAGACATTTATGTCCTGACTAATGCTGATCATTGAACAGAGATTCTTTACTGCTTATACAGGAACCTCAATGGATTTTCCTTTCTCATTTTATTGCTACATTTTATTGCATATTTCCTCAAAGATATTTCTACACAAGGTGTATACCTTTTCTACATATTTTATTGATGATCTCTCTGTTAATTACCATGACAAGGAAAACTCACTGATGCTACAACTCGGCACTACTCATTCAGTGTGTGTGTGTGTCATTAACAGAGGTGTCAAAAGTACAAGTAAACGTACCCGGCTGGGTTCACCTGTTTTGGGAAGTCCCTAAATAAAACCAAAATTACCAGGTAATGGGAGTTTATTCCTACCTATTCTCCATAAATAATCATTGTTTTATTCTTGGTATCCATTCCATAGATCACTGATTCATTATGAACTCTCCCTACTGTTAATTTTTGTCTCAATTAGGAACTTCCCAAAACTTGTGAACTCAGCTGTGCCCATAAAACCTACTTTTACTTTTACTTCTGACACCTATGGTCATTCATCTATCTTAATAAACACATTATTTTTTTTACTTTCTCCTGTCTGTATTTTACTTTCTCCCATCAAGACAATTTAATAGCCACAGCTAGCTGAGTTTAGCTATCCTCTGAAAAGCCTAGTCTGACTTCAAAGTGCAACATCTCTTTGACAAGATCTGCTTCATTTGTAGCCATGACTGGATTGACTGGCAAGATGACAGTTTGTGCTGTTTATTGATCATGCAGGCACAACAAGCTCAATAACAATAATGGCGTCATAACAGCATTATCTAATAGACAAGCAAATGCAAATAATGTGTCAAACAAAATGTTTAAATGTCTACTACTGCTACACTAAGTGCTACTTTTTCTCAGTACTAAAATCCAACTCAGCGGATTACAGTTTCCCGCAACATGAATGTCATGTTTTTCTTGGCTTTCACGTTTGTTGTTGGTGGGCGTTTACACATTCACATTGGGCCACTTCTGATTGGTGAGCTTGACTTTGTAACAAGGAGGACTGCCTGAATTTGTAAAACCATTGACACAACAGTTAAAACCTGGGCCAGACGCGCAAAAAAATTGCAGCCTTTGCGATTTCAATTTAAAATAGATTAGTCATTCAGCCATAGTTCGTACACATTTCATGAAAAACAAATAAACAAACGCCATATTTGTAGAACCTTATTTTCATGGTATGATTATAGCATACGTATGTGTATAGCCAGCTTTAACTACTTTAACAATTTCCAAACTATATTGTTTTTAAACCCACATGCTTGAAGATGCAACCTGTTAGTTAACTTGCTCTATCGGCAGTGCACAAAACTTGTTTTTTCTATTGTAGATCTAATATGAGTGCCGATTCAGCCACTGGATAGCTTATTTATCGCCTCAAATGTGTTGAGAAACAGATTTGGGAAACTGCTATGTTGAAATATGTACTCACCTGTATGTTGATATAAATTTTACGTGCTGCCATCTTGTTTCTTTTTTGCCATCCCGCTAGTCCCTACTAGATGCTCTTTCCTCAATTCAATTGAAATAGGAAAATGAATCGCTTAAAAACAGCAATTTAAAAAAAATGTGCCAATCAATTACAAACCTACAAGCACACTGCACGGCAGTATGACGCATATGCTGCAGCTGGAATGGAATCGATAGTGAAAACTGCGGGTAGTGATAAGGCACCAAAAAACAAAGCAAAAAAAGAAGAAGGAGAAGTAGGAAAAAACAAAGATCGATGACGCAATCACATAATATTCATAATTGGCATTCAAGCCTCTTGGAATGCTCTCCTCCAGTCTTTCACACAATGTTGAGTGACTTTATACCACTACTGGTGAAAGATATAATGCAGCTCGGCTTTGTTTGATGGCTTGTGACCATCCATCTTCCACTTGATCACATTCCAGAGGACTTCAATGGGGTTCAGGTGTAGATTGGACTGGCCATGACAAAATTTTGATCTGATGATTCTCCATCCACACATTGATTGACCTGGCTGTGTGTCATGGAGCATTATCTTGCTGGAAACAAAACAATGTTCAGTTGGAGAACATTGTCAGAGCAGAAGGAAGCAATCTTTTTTCCAGGACAACCTTATATGTGGCTTGATTCATGCATCCTTCACAAAGACAAATCTGCACCTCTAGATCATCTTCAATCCTCCAATAAAATTTAACAGTGAGTGTGCGACACTGTGGCTTGTAGCCTCTCTGGGTCTCCATCTAACCATTAGATGACCAGGTGTTGGGCAAAGTTGAACATTGAGCTCATCAGAGAAGATGACCTTAATCCAGTCCTCTATGGTCCAATCCTTATGTTCTTTTGCAAACCTCAGCCTGGCTCTTCTTTGCTTCTCATTAATAAGGGTCTTTTTTCTAGCTTTGTACGACTTCAGCCCCGCCCCTAGGTGCCTGATTCAAACCGTCCTTGCCATACACTTCACCCCTGCTGCTGTTTGCCATTCTTTTGGTCACTTGTCATCCCACGGCTCTATTTTCCAGAGCTGTTTATTTGATAAGCATATTTTACTTCACTAAAAACATGCACTATGTATCTTTCCATTCATTTGTCCTACTAAACACAGGAACAATACAGGAATAGTAAAGTACAATACAGCCAATAACCAAAAATAAACATTATTATTTTGTTATTTTGTCCATAATATGCATTTGTTACTAGTTAGATTGTGATAAGTATGTTGAATTTGCTATCCTATTATTGTCTATACTTTGTATTATTTAGGTTGATGTTTTCAACAACTGGATCCAATATGCTAGTTCCTAACGTTTACTAGTCCTAAACAGTTTCTGTATGTATTGTAAGTTTCAACAAACTTACATAGAGCAGGTTTAAGTATTAGATGTTTGTTAATATTTTGAATGAAAGGTCAACAGGATAAACAAAGCCTTCTATCACAGCTGTATTGCTCATATTTACCACTGGTGCCTATAATAGTGGAGTATATATTAATCTAATGTATTTAAAAATGTGTTAAATAAATCTGAACTAGAAATGACAACTGAGCTGGCAAGCCATAATTCAAAGGTTTTGGGTAGTTTAAAACACAATAAAGCCCAGTAGTATCTTCTAAACAATTCTGTTATTCCTCAACAAAAACAATAGTCTCCTGAATGTATTTGATCTAAGAGACATATCTACAAGCTGATAATGAAATAGACATGGAGCTGGTATCTTTTTATTTTATTATTTTTTTAAATATTTGTTAATGATAATGACAAAAATGCAAACATTATGGTCAGACAAAATGCACAGTATAATTATATCGATAACCCACTACACCCCCCTCAACGTGGATCAGAACATCTTCCTGAACATCAACTTGCCCCACGTCCACATAGCATCCCCAAAGCCATACACAACTGCTCTGATATCTTAACATCTGACCAGAAAACTGCTCAGAGAGGCAGAAAGACCTCACCCATCCACCACTGGCTTAGGCTGGATTATACTTATATATAGCATCCCTCCCAACAGAAAAATCATCCTGGCTTAGCTATTTTGTAGCTAAAGAACAATGGATGGAAAGATCATCAGAGGTAATCAGCATCATTGTTCACAGCCAGCGAACCTGAACATCAATCACCTGGTGTGGTGTGGTTCTATTACAGTAGCTGTGTGTGGTGTGACTTTGCATTATGAAGATCAAATGAGCCTGTGGTAGTAGATGACATGTGCCTTACCTCCAATGTTAGGGGCTTTTTACACTACGTTCTATTTTAATAGCTTTCAGCAACACTTACCAATCCGCCCAAGCTACTTTCCATACTGTTTGTATTTACACTGCCATGTCTCCAGATCTCAATCGCACATTTTTATGGGTGTGTCACTCGAAACGTCTTGCGCTGGGTGCCTGAGCCCTTCACTCAGAAACCAGCCCAGCCCATTGGCTTACAAATGAAGAATTTCCACTCAATACACATTTCTGCTGGACAATTAGCAAAGACCCAGGTGGGATCTTTCAAATTCCTTAGTATTTTCTAAAATGTTGCAGTGACGTAAATGAAGGTTTTGGAATTGGGAATTACCGAACCCGTTGCGGTGGTGTATTTAGTGACTGTTGTGTCAGAAACATGACCAGTACAAGGATTTTGAGGTGTTTAGGGGTCTGGAGCATTCCTTTAATATAATATGGTTTGTTTTTAAGGTGTCTGAACCTAAAATCATGTTAGAATATTCCTATAGCTTCTGTCAGTAACTTACTGCTGTATAGAGATCTGCAATCATCAGTCCTTCAGTTAACTACTTATCAATTATCCATTAGTAGTATTTCTGGTTTGTCAATATACAATCACAGGGCAACTTCATTAGGAACACCTTGCTAATATCTGGTAAGACCCACTTTTGCCATCAGAACTGCCTTAGTTCTTCATGGTGATTCAACAAGGTGCTGGAAACATTCCTCAGATATTTTGGTCCATATTGATATTATTGCATCAGTTGCTGCAGATTGTAACAGGTGTCCAAGGGTGAGATACCTGTTCCATGGGACTGAGTTATGGACTCCTGATGTATACATGGTTCTTCCTGTTTATTTTGTAAATTCCTGTGTTTATGGGGTTATCAATGCCAGTTGAATATGTTGTTGAATGTGTATGAGCTATGTGGGTGTGGCGACTTTCTTTCGTTTACCTGGTGCTGGTCGGGACTGATTGTGCCTAATTACGTGATATCTTTCAGCTGGTAGATCAGTCCCTATATCAGTCAGGGTGAATGAGAGGAGGGCGAATTTAATTGATTATCTGCATAGTGTTTTGGTGTGGTGCTGCTTCCCTGTACTGAACGTTTGTTAAAGAACCCGCTACGTCGTGCCCTCGCCACATACTGCGAGTTTGTAAGTAGCTAGATCATTTATGTTCAGGTACATGCGTATTGCCAGGTTATTTCATTTTGTGTTCTGTGCCATGATTAAGAGCACAATAATAGTATAATTGTGAAGTTTGTGCCTACTCCATGTATGTCCATTTTTCTTTATTTAAGTCGGGAAGCCAGAGACCATTTCATTAAAAAACCTGCAAGTAATTATCCTGCCTCTGGTCTCCCTCTCTCCACACACCCCACGGTAAACGTGACACAGATTTGTTGGCTGCACATCTATGATGCAAATATTCATTTCCACCACATCCCAAAGGTGCTCCATTGGATTGAGATATTGTGATGGTATTGATATTGTGATGGTATTGATAGTGTGATGGTATTGATATTGTGATGGTATTGATATTGTGATGGTATTAATATTGTGATGGTATTGATATTGTGATGGTATTGATATTGTGATGGTATTGATATTGTGATGGTATTGATATTGTGATGGTATTGATATTGTGATGGTATTGATATTGTGATGATGTGAGCTGTGTGACATGGCATGTTATCCTGCTGGAAGGAGCCATTAATAGACAGATACACTGTGATAGATACAAGGGATAGACATGGTCCAATATTCAAGTAGGCTGTGGCATTTAAACAATGCTCAAGTGGTACTAAGGGGCCCAAATTATGCCAAGAAAATGTTCCCTATACCATTACACCACCAGCCTGACCCAGTGATGAGCAGGATGGGTTTTTCCAATTTTCTATTGTCCAAAATTTGGCGGACCTGTGCAAATTGTAGCCTCAGTTTTCTGTTCTTAGCTGAGAGTTTTGGCATTCATTGTGGTCTTGTGCTGCTGTAGCCCATCTGCTTCAAGGTTCAACGTGCATTCAGAGATGCTCTTCTGCATTCCTTGGAAGTAATGAGTGGTTATTTGAGTTACTGTTTCTGTTACTGTTGCCATTGATAATCATTATTTTCTATATTATTGTTTTGTGTGTAGAAAATAGTTGATCAAACCACTTATGTCTGGGTAGTGGTTCCCAAACATGGGTACCAGGACCCCTGGTGGTACAGTAATCAATAAAGTTTGGAAATAAGGACATAGTTAATTTTTGGGACGCTTTGCTTCACACAAAACGGCTGCAGCACAATCACATTAAAGGTTCTCGAAAATGCAAGCCGTTCTAGTTTTAAGTATGTATTGTTTTTATTGACAGGACCGTAGGAAAGAGAGGCTATGGAGACAGGTATGTAGGGCGAGACAGAAAGAAATGGCACAGACAGTCTGTAAAGCTGGGGCACCCAAGAGCGCATACAGTACAATGTTCTAGTCGTACTGGCTCCCTATCCATGCAGACTGAAGGATTGATGATGTGTACAGTTTTTGGGGGCAATCTCCCATGGGCAGTGTCTGTATTATAGACTCTGCAAGCAGTTGCTCAAAAATGTGAAATAATGATGTTAATGTTTTTTTCACTGATTATTTGGCTAAATCACAATTGGGCGAAGCCAGTGGTTAAACAGGGAGATGGAACACAACCAATGCGCAATATCAGAAGGAAATATAGCCTAGCATATTGTAGCATAAGGAAACAGAAGTAAATTGATGAAACTGACAAAAAAACATTGGACTTACTTCAATATTTCAGAAAGTGGGAGAGTGCATATATAATATATTTTGGGTAAAAGGGGTGGGTGATATGAAAAAGAGATGCAAATAAAACTATATCATAATTTTAAAAGTGCATCCTAATAAAGAATCATGCAAACAATTTAAGGATAAAGTGTGCCATCATCTACTAGCTGCATCTCAGCTGTAGTATAGTACATCTAATTTGAGTAGCTTGCATTTAGAGAACAGAAACAGCAAACTTATTTAAATGTTTCAATACAGACAGAAAGCACTGTTTATCTTTTATTCCTCAAGGTTGATAAGTCCACAAGACTGTGCAGGCCACCATGTTCCAACAAGACATTGTCTGTGTTGCCCAACCTCCAAACACACCAGGGGCTCTCTGAGGCAGTGTATCAGCTGGATTTACAAGACACATACAGCAAAATCCCTCTGAAGTGACAGTTTTCATCTATTAATGGACAATCACTGTGTTTATACATTACATTATCTGTTATCATTTGAAGGAACTGTTTATAAAATAATGGAAATTGTAATGGCAAAAAACTGTACTTTTTCAGTTTTTCCCCATTTTTTGTTTTACGGTGTTGTTCTTTTCTTTTGGCATACAAATTGCTTGCTTTTCTGTCATATACAGTCTTCATGTTGGATAATAACTACTGACACCAATGTAGAAAAATGTTATATCTAATTTAGCCTGTCTTATTTATTCTAGACATTAAAATAATGCCTAATTAAAATATGCACTCCTCCTTTGCTTCTAAATTAATCAAAAAGTTTCCATGCCTTTATTTCTGTAACATATAGACTGTTAACTTTAATTTGACATCAAATTTGATATGCTCCTATTAAACCTAACATGCTGTTGCAAATAGGCTCCATCATTGTGTCCACCTGTCATGTGTGCATGTGTGTGAGTCAATGTGTGTCTGCATGTTGCCCTGGGAGCATGTAATTCAGGGACAGATAATGTATTTTTCTCCTCCACCTCTGCCTGAGCCGTCGGACTACGCAGTGACTAGCCGGGTGTTACTGTTGTGTTACTGCTCTCCCTGGATCTGGTCTTGACCTCAGCCTGATAAGAGGAGTGAAGGATAGTACTGGAAACACTGGCAGCCTGGCCCACTTACTGTCTGTCTGTATGTCTGTCAGTCTGTCTTCATTTATCTATCTGGGTCATCAATATGAAGACCAGGCCTATTAGCCTGTCATGGCTGCTGCGCCCGTCCCTGGCTGAACCCTTCTCCCTGCCCCTCTCCTGTATCTCTGGAAAAGCCTGATCCAGTGGTGTAGGGTCGAAAGAAGGGCCAGGCAGAATCACTGATACCCATCAACAAGTAAGAGTTACTAGTCAATCAGAGACACTTCAATTTGTAACAGTCAAGGGGTTCTCGGGTTCTCTGTGTGAATGGGGAACATTATATAGCCATTACTCCTTGGACGATAGTCATCAGGGAGGCCAGGCCACACACACACAAAACAAGGAAAACAAGTGCTGGATGACTTGATGCAGTTTCCATTCACAATGTCATGCTGACTAGCCCATTGCATCAACATCAACTATACTTTCTGTTTAATGAACAGCGAAAAACAGTATTATTTTTGTATTAAAACAACTTTACTACATTTAGAAAATTACAAACGTCCAACTAGAAGTCACCAACATGCCAATAATCTACAACAGCATCATGAAGTATCAGGATAGTTTTACATAGTGGCTTCTGTTTAGAGGCTGACACTTTGCCAAGTCGATTTTACAGCAAGACAATGACAACAAGCAAATATCAAAATTCACCAAAAATTGGTACTTCAACAGTTCACAATGTTCTCCAGACTGAAAGACCATTGAAAATGGCAGGTTTGAATTTAAATATGCAGCCTGTAGGCACTGACTGGAGGATCTCAATGATCTAGAAGGTTCTGTCTGGAGTCAAAAGATCCTTTTGAATGTGTTCTCCAATTTCTTAGAAGTAGACAGTAGCAAAAGTCTCAGTGCCACTCCCCTTTGCAAGGCAGATGGTGAGCAATGTACTGAAAACATAGGAGCCAATTATATTGACCCTTCATTTTTTGAGGAAATACATATACAATTAGAAAATTATTCAGAAAGTATGTCAATGTATGCAGTCACTACTGTAATTTACTCTGAATGACTCAAATGTAAATGTACAGTAAAATCCCACACAGAAAGAGAGATATTGACTATTAGCCTGACTTATAAACACACTCCATCTTCTGTTAGCTTATCAAGACCTGACCGACCCATCTTCAAGTAACAATGCAGCATTCAAAGTATTGGCCTCAATTGGTAGAACTGTCAAGATAGGTTGCCTGTTTGGTTAATTGGGTTCAATAAATAATGATATTTATTATTATTATATATTTCTATGACAGTCTTTGTCACAGTCTTCATCAGTCATTAATGCGGTATAGTGTAATTGTGTCAGCCTTAACAACCAGTTCATTGTGTTTGGTTGGTCAGGTTGAGGAACATTATTAGCGCCATGTTTCATGTATGAGCAGGGCTGACTTCTTGACACTAGGTAAGGGAATAGACCTGCCTGACAGCAGCGGAGGTGTTGTTGACAGGATCATGTTGACCACTTTCTGCCTGCTGTGTGGTCTAAGAGAGAACGTAACAATCCAGGCCACAGGGACAGACACCCTGTCCTTTACACCACCTTTAGTTACATTGTAGTCATTTAGTAGTAAGCTTTACTAAGTGGCTGTTAACCGCTAGGATAACTGCTGTATTCCTTATAGCCACAAGCATCTTCTATAATCAACAGGGGCCAAGTAGACACTAAAAACATTTCCTAGCTAACTCTTAACAGATTTCAAGATATGGTTTTCATTACTTTATAGTCACAGTATATAGATAAGGACAAATAAGAATAATTACATAATTTCACAAATTAACCTCTCCAAAGATGTTCGGAAATAGCCTCTGTATTCGTTTACATTTCGTAAAACAGGCATACTAAATGTTTTTGTTCAAATAGACAATGTGAAATAGGAAATCCACACAATCAAACTACTTAAATATAAATTAATCAAACTATGTTTTTTTCATAAGGATAGTTTAAAGAAGTCTAACATGGTCTGCAGAAGAAGTGTCGCCCATTGGCTGACTACTGGTAAGATGAACAGATCAACAGAGGATCAAAAAACAAGTACTCACACCAAGAAGTGGTAGAGGAAGCATTTCAATCCAGCGGGTCTTTCTAGAAAGTTGTAGACATCCCCCTGCATGCTAGTCTTGGCGACGTAGGGACTCTGGAAGTGTTTCCGGCTGGCTCGAGGGAGAGGTGAAGGAATGGGGCTGTAGGCAGGAAGCTGGCCGTCGCTGTGCAGCGATGAGTCCTTTGTGTCTGTCTGCGGGCTGCAGGGAATGCCTGATCCATTATTCACCGAGGGGTCCAGTTCCAATGAAACAGGAGAGTAGCGTACGCTGCCGGCAGCTGTAGCACTGTCCATGCCCTGGCTCCTGCCCGTAGGGCTCAGGTCCCTCTTGGAGAGCATGCCACCACTTCCGCCAAAGTCTCTGCGTGAGCGGCTCAGTAGATGGAAGGGATGTCCTCGCTTCTCTCCCATCACGCTCAGGAGAATGGACCAGTTAAGAGGAGAAGGTGGCTCGGTCTGACGTTCAGACCTGAGGTCTCAGCGGGAGAATATACACAACTACGAGGCACTTTGTCCACCTCAGAGGCTGAAGTAATCCGTGTAAAACTACATGTTTGGCCAGACCTGCAGAGGAGAAGAAAAGATCAGCATAGATGTTTCCAAACGGTCAGGTGTCATCATAGTGACAGATCAGTGTCTATTTCAGTTGGTCAGGATGATAATTAAGTGTCTATTTCAGTTGGTTAGGATGATAGTAGTTACAGTTTAGAATGTCTATTTCAGTTTGTTAGATCCAGTAGATCCGAGTGGTTCTTTCTAAATTGAAACACAAACTGAGAGGATTGGCACTTTGTAAGTGTTGGTTCCATCCCAGCACTTAATTAACAAACTAACAATACATTACTCAAGACCTCAGTTAGATGATACAGGGTGTTAGCGCCAGACTGAAATAAAAGCTGCCAGCCACACTCTGTAGCTCTCCACACGTTGCGCCAAGAGAGTATGTGTTACCTTTCAGCTTCCTACCATAAATCCATTAGTGACAATAACCCGTTCACCACTTTTCAGACCAGGCTAAAACTACTTAATGCAAACAATTAGTGCACTTTACTCATCTTGTAGATGGCACTAGTCTACGGAGAATCAAAATGGAAGGGAAAGATGAACTTGGACTTAATAGGTGACATCACTTACCTTGTATTTCATCCCCTATGGGACAATTAAAATTTTCTATTGTCATTATTCTATTATTTTCCATACAAACTGGACGATGATAATCACTCAAATCAGACATCGTCTTGATGTCATGTGTTCTGTTATTGTCCAAAGGGCAGTGAAGGGAACCTGTCGTTAGTTAAATATGACTCTGCTGACTTGTACTTGTGCTCAGTAAGTAACAGCCATGTCCCCAGCCTGAACCCTCAGACATCTCATCCAGGTTTCTGCTCCATTAATGTTGCATGAGGAACCAGATGAGGATGGACAGGGGATTACAACTGTAAGTGTGATTTTGAAGAGGAGTGTCATCTCTATGCATCACCATTATGGTGATCTCCTTTCACATGTAATCTGTGTTTACAGCAGCATAACAAAAGGCACATTATAAAACGTACAAACATGCTGATGATGAGGATCTTCAAAATGTATTCCAGGGGTGGGAGGCATAAGAGCATGGGTAACTATTTAGCTCGAAGACCACATTTGGATTTTAAGATTTTATTTACGTTTTCCTTGATTTTTCCAGGCAAGCTTGACTGAGAACTTATTCACAGCAATGGTCTGTGGAGAAGTGTGGGGAGGAAAGGGGATGAAAGAGCCAATTGGAAGCTAGGGATGGTTAGGTTGCCATGATGGTATGAGGGCCAGATTGGACACTTGTCCAGGACACCGGGGATAACACCCCTATTTTTACGAATAGTGCTATGTGATCTTCACTGCCCTGGGGCATTGGGAATGATATTTAGACCAGAGGGAACAGTGCTCCCTACTGGCTCTCGAACACCAACATTGATCTCCCATCCAGAGGGCTGACTAGGCCTGACCCTGCTTAGCTTTAGAAGCAAACCAGCAGTGGAATATAGGGAGCAAATCTTTTTTGTGAAAATTTTTTTTTGCAATTTTGTTTGTTGAAATTCATTTTGAAGGCCAAACAAAGGCAGCCATGGACCGTATTAAATTGGCTAGCATGCAGGTCTGTGGCCCAAAGACTCCTCCTTTAAAGCATCTGAGCTTGGTGACAGTTACAGTATGTGAGCTTGGCACCCTGAGGACAAATGATGCATGATCCAGCATACCAGTGGTAAAGAACAGAGATCACCACACATAAAAAGTCTAAAAAAAATCTCTCAAGCTCTTCTTCTCAAAATAAAACAAAATTAAGACTGTTAATCAGCATTTAGGTGTACCTTGAAACACA
This sequence comes from Umbra pygmaea, assembly GCA_016801145.1. NCBI lineage: Eukaryota > Metazoa > Chordata > Actinopteri > Esociformes > Umbridae > Umbra > Umbra pygmaea. The sequence goes on from JACXGM010008174.1 coordinate 23,832, forward strand.
TATATACTGCAAGATGGAAGTAGTTCAATGAACCGTTTGAATACAAATGACAGAAAACTGAACTTTAGGATAAAAAATGCAAGTGTACAATACACAGAGGGAATTAATGTGGTGGACATAGATATTTCAGTGACATTAATTAATTTGATTAAGTAATGTAGTCCCTATGAGTCAGATGCTTTGATCTGTCATGGCCTGAGTAAGAAACTGTACAGGTGAAAATTGGCATTAGTCCTAAGATCCCTAAAACATCTAAAAAAGAAAAGTCAAATTCACAAATAAGTAAGACTGAACAGCTTCTACTTAAAGTATTTTAACCAATTCTGAAAAGTGTCGAAACAATGGATACTGGTCACTTAAGCTCTTTGTGGAAACAAGTCTTTGTGATGGGGACTGGAACGTAACAGGAGCTAGCAACTGTCCACCATGTTTGTCCTCTACAGCGCAGAATGTGATGACAGTCTGGTTTCACAAACACTAATGTGGTCTCCAGGTTTAAGTTTCTCTGTTGTTTAAGCTGTGCTGGACAACCATCAGAAACACAATAACTCTGTTAGGCACAGGATTCCTAGGTTACCTTCAGTTACAAAGCGAAACATGGAAAAACGTCCATCACTCATTCAAAATCCATCACTCATTTGATGTTGAAATATAATCTTCTTAACCTTGCATCGCCATCTTCTTAGTTTAAATTCTCCATTGTTTAGTAATAATGAACAACCTACATTTGCGTGGAAAATGAAGAAGTGTTAAAAATTATGCCTGGATCACACTAGGACTGGACCACATTCATATTTACCAAAAACAAAAATGTCAAAAGACAGACAACACAACAATAATTAAGACACCTGTCACTGCGGTCACAGCTGGTATGTATGCTTATGTTCTTGCTACACTCTACTTGTTCGTCAAATTATCACGTGTGCATAGGTCAAATATGGAAGATGAGCTGGGGGAAAAGGAAAATTACTCTCATTACTGACATTTTTGCAATTGGTTATTCCTGTGGTAAATGTTTTTCCTTGACTTTGGCACCTTATAAATAGTGGGTTAGAATGATCAAAACATGACAAATACATTTTCAGTTTTAGCTCATTGTAATTTAACATGAAAATCATATGTACCTTGATACTGCAAAACACTTACAGTATTTGTATGTAGAAACTACAGCAGGTTAAACAATTGTCTTGGTCCACTGGTGGTGTGTAAATTGGTAGTTACATGTTTAGGAGACTAATCTCTATCTACTATTTTCAATGCTAGACATTGAACAAAACAATGTAATACAGTATCATAATCAACTAAATTGAAGGCAACTTAAAATATAATGTCCTTCAATATTTTAATTTGTTTCCAACAGCTGTCATTAGTGTTACAATAGTGAAACTCAAAAAATCTAAGGAGTGAGATGTAAATATTAAACAAAATATGTTGGCTAGCTAATCACATGCGTTTAGACCTATATCGTTTAGTTAGTCCGTACATAATGTTGTTCTCAAAGTTCTCAAGTGTAAGCAATGGTGTACCTACTCCTACTGGTGACACACTGCTAATATAATGGTAACAGAATTATGTAAAGCTGCATATTACTTGATTCATTTTGGGAAGATGGACTCAAGTCATATTTAATATAAATATAAAAATTGAAAAACATTTTAAATGTCCTACAGGTGACCGTAGTTCACGAACCACCCCCAAAGAATAATCATGTTTTAATTTCAGGAAGAGTTGGTGAGCCCTAGGCTTGCAATACATCTAATCAAAACAGTCATTGTAAAATAAGAAAAAAATTATGACCGCGTAGTACACTCTAAATGTATTTCGTGCCAAAGAAAATTTTAACTTACCTTTTAGCTGAGGACAGTCAGCCTCGATCCTTCAAAGGGATGAACTGCAATACTTTTTGTGCATAAATTAAGTTGACACCGTGGAGAAGGAAACATTAGAAATCTTTTTTTAACTCAGCTCGTTGTTACTTCCGATGTCTCTTTGAAATGCGTCTGTCAGGAATAGGGTAATGTTTTGTTGCTAAAAGCAACAACAGCTGGTGCGGTGCAGTGAGGGCGGCAGGGATGCTGCTGACCCACACACACGTGGACAGAGCCTTTCATCTTACGAACAGCATTATCCACCTGAAACACGTGACCTCCGCGCCTGGAATAAGTTTTCATACTGTCTAACAAGGACGTAATAAGCCCAAATATCATTATATTTGTTCAGAGAGAGCTGTTTTTAGAGAATGATCCTAAGAAACATATCGCAATGCCCATACTATTGAAAACACACACATATTAATTAAGCTTATGCAATCGTATATTCTTGTACCATAAATAGAAGTTATGACATTTTAAAATGTAGGCCTATATTTTACGGAAATAGTTACACAATACATCTTTGTCATGGCTTACCAGTATACTTTCACCTGTTCCCAAAGTTCAGTTCATTATCTTACCAAAGGGGGCACACATTCTGCTTTCGCGGTCTTTTTCGCAAGCATTACTGTCCCTATCAGCCTGCCGTTGTTTGACATTGCATACTAAAACATGGCTGCACACACACTGAACACATTTATGTTGTCCTTTGGACGAATAAATTGCAAAATATATGGAAGGAATGTGCGTAACTCATCAAAAGGGGCCACATACGCAACGGCATTACCCACCAATAATCCAAGTCAAAATAAAGGTGAGTTTCCATTGATAACAGTTACGACGAGAAACGATGCTAACTTGCTATCTCTGTACCCAACATATTGCCAAGATGATAACTACTCACTATATTGTAAACTGCGGTGTAATTTTGTCATAAGAAACGGCTCGTCTGATAGGAAATGTTTACAACTGAAACTGTCACTGTAAACTCTTAAATTGCGCTAAACAGTATTACTTTAGAAAGTAAAGTTTCGTAACTAAAACTAGCTAGTTTTAACTAATTAAAACTAGATATTTATAGCGGTTCTAAAACGTTTTGGCGGAATTACACAAGCCCTGGTATTAGAATATTAAGTTGGATGTATTCTGACACAATGCATGTCATTACAGGCTTTCCTGACAGAGTCAACAGAGGACCTCTCAACAGAAGACCAAGGAGAGAGGCAAGTGAACAGCACTTGTAAGGTTAAAGGGGCACTGTGTTCCTACTTTCTCTTTCAGTGACCAGCTAAACTTTTTTGGGGGGTGTTTGGGGCACGCCGTTTAAACTTAATTTAGACAGCAGAAAACGTGATCCCGTTTTATTGACAGAAAGAAAGAATTTTGGAATTAGTGACATAGGCAGGGTGGGAAATTAGCTGGTGCTGAACTGACCTAGCAGCATGCCTCTTAAATTTTGAGATATGTTGCCACATTTCAGCTAACAGTTTACATTACATTTTAGTCATTAGGCAGATGCTTTTATTCAGAGTAACTTACAGTTAGTGCATACATTTAGTAAAAATGTCATACTAATCGTAAAAATGTCAGTCAGTGTTTACTATAATACAGTGCCTTGCGAAAGTATTCGGCCCCCTTGAACATTTTGAATTTTTGCCACATTTCAGGCTTCAAACATAAAGATATGAAAATGTAATTTTTTGTGAAGAAGCAACAACAAGTGGAACACAATCATGAAGTGGAACGAAATTTATTGGATATTTCAAACTTTTTTAACAAATAAAAAACTGACAAATTGGGCGAGCAAAATTATGTTTTGCATCAATTGGTGCAAAAGCATTGTTGCAAAAGGAGCCCCAACCAATTATTGAGTGCATGAATTAACATATGTTTCAGAAGGTCCTAATTTCTGTATTATAAATTATTTTAACATTTTGAGATACTGGATTTTTGATTTCCATGAGCTGTATGCTGTAGTCATCAAGATTGAAAGACACAAAGGCTTGAAATATGTCACAATGTTTAATGAATATATGCTGTCCTTTTTTCAATAAAAGTATGGAGAAAAAAAAAAAAAAACTTTTCCACAATATTCTAATATTTTGAGATGCACCTGTATATGGAAATATATTTGTTTAAAGAAAAAACATTATATCAAGATGCATACCTTGAATTGTCCAAGATATTATATTAAGATTACTTTTCGGCCATATTACCCAGGCTTGAAACAGCAAAAAAGTCAGTGAGGATCATACAAATAAACATAAAACATGTTAAAGTATAACACAGGTGGTGGATGTCAACTCATTTAAAGGGGTGGTTAATCAATATACATTTTAAGGCCCTTCTAACACTTGCCATGATATTTGTCATCTCCACATATAGTTTTCAGGTATGTTGCATAAGTATTTTTGATTTCTGTAATTTTATATCAAAAAGATACTTTTTCATACATTTAAATTAATTTTGGAAATGTATGTGTAATTACATAAGCAACAAATTATGTCTTGTCACGAACGTGGTAATACATTTCTTTTTTCATCGAAAAGTTTCAACGGAAAACTTCCTACTTTTCTAGCATAATTATAATGTTTCTTAGATGACTTTTTTTGCGATTCTCAGTTCGGCAAAGCCCAACCCTCACCGATGAGAGTGTTTAGTCATCAATCGTTAAGACAGGAACCCGTAAACAGAAAAGTTAGCCAAACAGAGGTGTTAAGTAACCATTTTATTTCTAAATTATTGTAATATCTGAAGTTTTTTAACAGGTGTGAAATGGATTTGTTAGGCTTTTGTGAGGTGATGGTAATGAATCTACGTGAGGATCAAAGGGATCACTGTTTCAAGCCCTTCATGGGGTGGTTGGAGTGCAACAATTGCACAGTGCATTGTTTGGAACAGTCAAAATGGGAAAGCTAGCTAACATCCTAAGTGCTGCAACACATTTGCAATCCTACAAATGGTGCAATGATGACAAACAAAATCCAGAAACGAGTAACAAAACATAAACAGATTTCCCTAACATTAGTTATTTGTAGTTATTTATGAGTCCTCACTAAAATAATATGATAATGCAGTTTAAAAATAAACTTGTTAGTTTTTTTGTCACAACAGAACAGAGGAACATCAAAATATATTAAAGTTCTGATATATAAAATGTATTAAAATACAAATTTTTAAGATATGAAATGTAAAGTCATTTGAACAAAAACAACAACAGGTAAGGTGGTGTTTTGCCAAGTAAGGACTTGTAGATGAGGTGGTACCAGTGGTTCAGGCGGCGGGTGTGTAATGAGGGCCATCCAACTAGTGAGTAGTTGTCTACAAAACTGCTTCAACATCACCAAAGTCAACCATTGTCAAGGGCTTGTTGCGGAATAGGAAGCCAATCCCAGATTTGAACTTGGACTGGAGATGGTTTATATGGATCTGGAAGGAGAGCGAGGAGTCTAGCCAGACCCCTAGGTTTTTGTAATTTTTGACATTCCAACTCATGTCTGGCTTTAAAATCCTGGTAAACATCTACGTAGATGGTCTTGTTCGCGAGTGAGGGAACAATGGAACGGGAGATTGGTCGGAGAATCGGCGCAGCGGGGGCGGTATTACACTCGTTGTATCGCACCGTTGTGACGAAAAGAGAGCTGAGCCAGAAGGCAAAGCTCTCAATCTACCAGGCAGTTTTTGTTCCTACCCTCACCTATGGTCATGAAGGCTGGGTCATGACCGAAAGAACGAGATCCAGGGTACAAGCGGCCGAAATGGG